>WWNT02016434.1:0-83403 GCA_010577775.2 Strombidium stylifer | reverse complement strand
ATGCCAATTCCGACAAAAGTTGCAATTTTTAGATTTTCTTCAAGCTGCTCATAGCTGGCACGAGCCGCAAACCCAACCCCGACATACATTGAGGTCCAGAGGGTGCATGCCAGAAAAGTCCAGAAAATAAAGGTTCTAAATGGAAGCTTGGTCATGCCCGCAGCCGCCGGCACCACAGAGTGCAGCACCGGCAAAAACCTGGAAATAAATATCGCCATTCCACCGCGTTTTGCAACCAAGCGGTCGGCAGCAACCCAATTTTTTTCTCCAATTTTCTGACCCAGCTTGCTGGCTCTTAGTTTTGGCCCAAAAAATCTTCCAATTGAAAACCCAATGGTTTCACCGATCATGGAACCTATCAAAACAGCCATTAGCAGGAAGGCAAAGTCTCCCCAGTCCGTGACGCCAGTCGATGCAACCAGAACAATGGTGTCTCCGGGCATAATTAGGCCTGCAAAAACCGAAGTCTCCAACATAATTGCGAAGCCAGCCAACAAATTCCGCCAGACCGGAGGCACCGAAGTAACCAGGTCGACGAGGTTTGTCACCAGTTCAGACATAGGCTCAATCTTGCCATGGTTGCTAATCGAAAAGAATTATGAAACAAAATCCCAAAATTGTTCGGCAATAGCGACAGAAGGTAATAAAGTGGAACTGGAGGGGCTGGAGAAACCCTCCGGAAAGAAGTAACCGTGTTAGAACAATCTGCGGTGATTCTGGCTGAATTGGATGCGTTGTCACTGTCTCGTTGGCAATTCGGCCTAACCACTATCTATCACTTCCTGTTTGTCCCCCTCACCATCGGAATGGTGTTCTTAGTAGCGATATTGCAAACGGCATGGGTTCGCACAAATAAGGAAAAATACCTTCACCTGACGAAATTCTTTGGAAAGATTTTCCTGATTAACTTCGCCATGGGTGTTGTAACTGGAATCGTTCAAGAGTTTCAGTTCGGAATGAACTGGTCTGACTATTCAAGGTTTGTCGGGGATGTCTTCGGAGCACCTCTTGCCATGGAAGGTCTACTTGCGTTCTTTTTCGAGGCCACATTTATCGGGCTTTGGATTTTCGGATGGGGAAAGTTATCCAAGGGAATTCACTTGGCAACAATTTGGGCGACGGCACTGGGTGTAACGCTGTCTGCGTATTTCATTCTGGCCGCAAACGCCTTTATGCAAAACCCGGTTGGTTTCGAAATCAACGAGGAAAAAAATAGAGCCGAGCTGACAGATATCTGGGCGGTTTTGACCAATACAGTTGCGGTGAATCAGTTCCCACACACCATCACTGCATCGCTGATGTTTGCAAGCGCTCTAATGATTGCGGTCGCCGCCTATCACTTGAAGCGAAACCAGTTTGTTGATGAAATGCGCCCCGCTATGAAGTTGGGATTATGGACGTCAGTATTTGCATCGGCTGCAACGGTGGTAAATGGAGATTCACTTGGAATTGCCATGGTTAACACCCAGCCTATGAAGATGGCCGCAGCCGAGGCTCTGTATGAAACTACAACCAGTGCATCGTTCTCAATCTTCACTATCGGTTCACTGGATGGAACTCAAGAGTTGTTCTCGGTCAGGATCCCTTACCTGCTGTCATTCCTTTCTACTCACACCTTGAACGGTGAAGTCGAAGGGATCAACGATCTTCAAGCTCAATATGAGGTCCTTTACGGTCCAGGCGATTACACCCCAACAATTTGGATTACCTACTGGGCATTCCGTTTGATGATTGGAATGGGACTGCTGTCCACTCTGGTAGCAATAGTTGGCCTTTGGTTTAGCCGCAAGCAAATGCTCGAGGCCCCAAAGTGGTTCTTCAATGCAGCAATTTGGGCTGCTCCGCTTCCTTTGATTGCGATGAGCATCGGATGGATCTTCACAGAAATGGGTCGTCAGCCCTGGATTGTCTTTTCGCTGATGCAAACAGCGGACGGAGTATCACCCGGGGTATCCGGAGCGGAAGTACTGTTCTCACTGATTGGCTTCACGGTGATCTATGGCGCTCTGGCAATAGTCGAGTTCAAGCTGCTGCTGACCGCAATAAAGACTGGTCCAGTGCCCGAAGAGGTCGAGACCGGTTCCGACAAGATGTCAGTGGCCTACTAGGAGGAATGAAAAATGCCATTAAATGAAATTTGGTTTGTAGTAGTTGCCTTCTTTTTCGTCGGCTACTTCGTGCTGGATGGTTTCGACTTCGGTGTTGGAATGTCACTGCCTTTCTTGGGCAAGGATGACACTGATAGGCGAGTTCTAATAAACACCATCGGCCCAGTCTGGGACCTAAACGAGACTTGGGTAATCGTTGCTGGAGCCTCACTGTTTGCTGCATTCCCGGAGTGGTATGCATCGCTATTCAGCGGTTTCTATGTTGCACTGTTCTTGCTGCTAGCAGCACTGATTGCCAGGGGAGTAGCTTTCGAATACCGCGGCAAAGGCAAGAGTGCAAAGTGGAAGAAGACCTTTGACTGGATGATCGTAATCGGTTCGGCTGTGCCGGCGCTGCTGTGGGGTGTTGCTTTTGCAAACATTGTTCAGGGTGTGCCTCTAAACGCTGATCACATTTTTGTCGGATATGACATTCCTTTGATTGGTAACTTGCTGGTGCTTCTCAACCCATACGCACTGCTCGGTGGTTTAGTAACTCTGACCCTGTTCTTCACGCACGGTCTGGTCTTCTTGACAATGAAAACCGAAGGTGAAATCAAGGAGCGAGCTAGGTTGCTGGCAACCAAGGTAGGAATTGTCGCAACCGTTTTGGCTGCAGCATTCTTGGTTTGGACGCTTGCTGCTCACCCAAGTTTGCCAGGCTTCATTCTCTCTGGGATTGCCGCTGTCAGCTTGATAGCAGCTCTGCTGGGCAACCTTCTCAAAAAAGAAGGCCTTGCTTTCAGTTTGATGTTGGTCACGGTGGCAACCGCGATCTCAAGTCTGTTTGTAGCACTGTTCCCGAACGTGTTGCCATCAACAATTGATGCTGCGTTTAGCCTCAATGTTGAGAATGCATCAAGTTCTCAGTACACGTTGACGGTGATGAGCTGGGTTGCGGTAATTATGTTGCCACTAGTTCTTGCCTATCAGGGTTGGACCTATTGGGTATTCAAAAAGCGCATCTCCAGAGAAAGTATCCCAACACACGCACATTAGATGAAGCCACTTGATCCTCGTCTATTGGGGGAAGCTAGAGCAACCACCTGGTTTTTAGCCATGGTGGTTGCTCTGGCGTTGGTTGGAACAAGTGCGACAGTGGTCATTGCCTGGGCTCTTTCAAGCTTCATAGTCGGAATTTTCGTGTCAGGGTTCGAACTAGAACAGGTCATCAATTTGCTGTGGGTGGCAATCGCGGCGGCTGCTATTCGAGCATTCGTTCACTTTATCCAGGAATGGGCCGGCTTTAGAGCCAGTGCTGAAGTAAAGATACGCCTGCGCATGAGGGTCTTGGACAAAGTTGATGCTTTTGGCGCCGACTTTGTTAGGCCAGTAGGTTCCGGGGCGCTATCGCAGCTAATCGGAAGTTCGCTTGATTCCCTTGATGTTTATTTTTCAAAGTATTTACCGCAGCTTGTCTATACAGCGCTTGTGACTCCAGCATTTGTAGGGCTGGTTTGGTTCCTGGACATGCCCTCCGGACTAGTTCTAGTTTTGACTCTTCCCTTGATACCGCTGTTCATGGTCCTGATCGGAATGGTGACCTCGGAAGTTCAGCAGTCACAGTTGAATGCATTGGAGCAACTGCACTCCCACTTTCTAGAAGTCCTTCGAGGGCTGACGACCTTGAAAATATTTGGCAGAGCCAAGCCTCAGGAATCGGTTCTTGAAGGCCTGTCTGAAAACTTTCATAAGCGCACCATGAAAGTTTTGCGAGTCTCGTTCCTTTCTGGATTTGCCCTAGAGCTCGGAGCCTCACTTTCGGTTGCTTTGATTGCAGTCTCAATTGGACTGCGGCTTGTTTCCGGGGACTTAGATTTATTTACCGGTTTGTTTGTGCTTCTTTTGGCACCAGAGGCTTACCTGCCGCTTCGAAACGTTGGTGCTCAGTTTCACGCAGCAAGTGAGGGTGCGAAGGTCTCAAGTAGAGTTCTGGACCTGCTGGCCACTAAGGCCGAAAAGCCGGAGGTTGCCGCATTTGAGGTATTGCCTGGGGTTACAGCGGTTGTCGGCAGGTCGGGGTCGGGAAAGTCAAGGTTGCTGCGCTCCTTGGCAGGACCAACTACTAGTTGGATGAGTCAGGACAACGCAATATTTGCGGGCTCAGTGGCTGACAATATTGCTGGCACAGAAAACCTGAATCAAGTGGCAGCACTTCAAGCTCTGTCTATGGTGCAGCTTTCTGACCTTGAGCTAGATAGGCAAATAGGCCCAAATCAAGGGTTGTCAGGTGGGCAGCTGCAGCGGGTATGTCTAGCTCGAGCCTTCTATCGGATGCTGGTTAATGATCTCGAGGTTTTGGTGCTTGATGAGCCGACCTCACAGCTTGATTTGGATAATCAAGAGCTAATTGCCAAGACCCTGTCGGAACTTGCAACTAGCGGCAAGAAAATAGTTGTCGCAACTCATCAAGACAGCTTGATGAGAATTGCAAACAAGGTGGTGAGCCTTGACGACTGAAAATTTACTGAAACTACCAAGGACAATAAAGTTCAAAACAGGGTTACTCGTTGCAGTTCTTGAAGCCGTAAGCGCAGTGGCGCTGCTGGCAACGAGTGCATATCTGATTTCTCGTGCAAGCGAGCAGCCACCGATTCTGTATCTGATGATTGCTGTGGTTGGGGTGAGGGCCTTTGCTCTGGCTAGAGCGGCCGGTCGGTATGTTCAGCGGTTACTTTTACATGATGCGGTCTTTGCCCAGTCAACCAAACTTCGTCCGGCCCTGTTTTCTAGAATTGCCGACCTGACTCCGTCTCCGAAGGTTTCCAGGCAGGCGCTAAGTCTGGAGCGGCTCACCAGTGACGTTGATGAACTTCATAATTTCGTTTTGCGAGTCTTGACACCAATTTTGCAGGCCTTGGCGGCAATTCTGACAGCAAGCCTGATCTTGGCGATCAGCTTCCCTTTGGTGGCGATTCTAGTTTTCGGACTGTCTTCGGTGGGTCTGGTTGGAATCTACTTAGTAACTCACTTGACGACATCCAGCACTGAAAAAGGCAACATTGGGCTTCGAGAAGAGCTAAGGCATGAGCTTTTGGAATACATCGAGCATGCTGAGGTGCTCCATCACTACGGCATGGACAGCTCCAGAAAAACAAAGGTGCTTGAAATAAGCGCTGGATTGAGGGCAGCTACCGGACGCTCCGCATTAGCTCAGGGCACAGCTGCAGCCCTATTGGGACTACTTGCAACCGCAACGGTTGCCACTGCTGGATTGATTGCCCCAGATTACCTAGCAGCTGGTGTGCCAGGAAACTTACTCGCAGTGGCGGTTCTTGTTCCCCTTGCTGCTTTCGATCTAATCTCCGGTGTCCAGTCAGCCGCCCAGGCGATGGTGCGAGTAAAGGCCTCTCGCATGAGAATAAGAAAGCTAATTTCTGAGGCCTTGGCGCCGGAATATGCAATGAACTCGGGACCAATCCAACTTGACTCACTAGTGGATGTGAGAGTCCAAGACCTAGGGCTTTCATTTGGCAATGTCTCAATCCTAGATTCCGTGAATCTAAACCTTAGGTCAGGTGAAATGGTCGCTGTCACCGGAGAGTCAGGATCCGGGAAGACATCACTGGCTCAAACGCTTGCGTCGCTTCGAAACCCGAGCGTCGGCAGCCTGCTAATCAACGATGTGGACTCAGCTGACTACACCCTGGAATCGCGACGCAAGCAAATCCTGTTGGTTGAACAGCATCCGCATATATTTGCAGGCACCATAGCCGAAAACTTGGCAATCTCCGGGGTTGAGGATGCCAAACTGCAGCAGGCAGCGCTGGAAAAAGTGGGTCTCTGGCAAGAGGTAGAACCTCGCGGCGGACTTGAGCTCCAAATCTCAGAGACTGCCGCAAATATCTCGGGAGGCCAGGCTCAGCGCTTAGCAATTGCCAGAGGGGTTTTAGCCGGTTCCGGTGCCCTAATACTGGACGAACCAACCAGCGGTCTGGACTGGGACAACGCAGTTCAGCTCATGAGCTTGCTCCGAGCATTAGCAACATCGGGGAAGTTGATCGTGGTGATAACTCACGATCCTCAGTTGGCGAAACTATGCGATCGTGAAATCAGTGTCACCAATTGGTCCAGCAAGCATGTCTAGACGTTTTCGGAATGAGTTGAACCGGGCTGGTCCTCCGACTTCAATACCTTGCCAGCTATTTACCAGCCTGATTCCCTGAAGCGCAGAAAGGCTCCAAACTTCCAAGCCCCTTAGGCCTTCAGGTTTCCGTCTGACTGCTTCAGTTTCAAAGCCAGCTTGATTGGCAAGGTCGAAAACCAAAGACCTGGTCACTGATGGTAGCCAGTCGGTCGAGTCATCCGGACCACAAAGGACATCGTTTTCCCACCAGACAATCGAGGAAAGTGCTCCGTCTGAGACAAAGCCAGCCGAGTCTAAAATCACCGCCTCATCGGCGCCATGCAGATTGGCTTGCCGGCGTAGTTTTTGACAGACCGATAAGTCGGGTCCTTTGATTTTTGGTGAGCTTCGAGGGTCGGGTTCATTCAGGCTCCACAGAGAACAGCTGGGGCTTCTGGTGGGAGCGGGTCTAATCCTGAAAAAAAGTTGCTGGCCAATTGGTTGAAAGTGCCGAAACTCAACTCTTGGAAACCAGGATCCCTCCAGGGGTGTGGCGGCAATCACTGCATCAAAAAAATCCAGCAGAACTTCTCGAGGAATTTGCTCGACAGAGCCCGCAAATCTCGCGAAATGGCGATCCAGGGCCCTTACGGTTCCTTCATTTACCAGCCAACTATCGGCAACTGAAAGCGAGCCTGGTATAGCGTGTTGGACGGGTAGAAGTTCATTACCCGTGAATTGGTAGACATCTCCCGTTACGCTCATCACTACAAGATTACGGGGCTAAAGGACCAACGTATGCCACTTTTTAGCGAACGCATTGCGGGCTGGAGCTCGATTGCGGATACTTTTGTGTCCTTTTTTCAAAATCAACCCAATTCTTTTTGGTTGGACCGTGAGCATCATCACGACTCCAGATACTCGGTGATCGGTGTCGGCTCCTACACCGAAACCCTCCAATCAACAGAACCAGCAGAAGACAACCAAGGTGTTCCCTTCAGCTTCCGGCCCGGCTTTGTTGGAGTGGTGAAGTATCGCGCGGAGGAGACAGCACCACTGGAGGTCTCGGGCATTGACGTAGATCGGGCCTTTGTGTTTGACCACGACAACAGAGCAATGTTTTTCATGGGGGAATTTCAAAACCGGAACGAATTCAACGAATGGTTTCATGCCGCCCTGCTTCGCCTGGCACTGGTTGGTGGTGACGCAGCCGGATATCTAATGGCTCATGATCAGGCATCAGCAGCGAGCTTGAATGCATTGGATTCCAAGGATCAGTATCTGGGAAAAATTGAAAGAGCCAAAGAGCACATTTCTTCCGGAGATGTCTACCAGATCTGTCTCACAACTGAACTTTCAGGTGATTTTGTTGGTGATCCTCTTGCCTTATTTCTGCGACTGAGAAAGCAACACCCAGCTCCATACTGCAGCTATCTGAAAACTGAGAATGCCACCTACCTGAGCATTTCACCGGAGCGATTTATTAGCGTCACCGGCAACCATGTGATGAGCTCACCTATCAAGGGAACTAGAGAAAGGTCTGAGGATCCTGCAGAAGACCTAGTTTTGCAAAATAGCCTCGGTGCCGACCATAAAGAGCGCGCCGAGAACTTGATGATTGTGGACCTAATTCGAAACGACCTCTCTTCCGTCTGCACCGCCGGCAGCATCAAGGTTGACTCGCTATTGGCTGTGCGATCGTATTCCACTGTTCATCAGTTGGTCTCTGACATCAGCGGTGAATTGGAGGCTGACAAGACCGGCTTTGACGCACTTCAGGCTTTGTTCCCAGGTGGGTCAATGACTGGTGCGCCGAAAATTAGTGCCTGCCGTATCTTGACCGACCTCGAGGCAAGAGAACGGGGCGCATATTCTGGCGGAATTGGATGGATTTCAAAAACTGGTGACATGGATCTCGGAATGGTTATCAGAACAGCGATATTCGAGGGAACAACGGTGAAATTGGCAATAGGCGGCGGCATCACAGCAGATTCTGTTCCTGAAACTGAACACGCTGAGATTCAGTTGAAGGCAAAGGCACTAGTTACTGCCTTGAGTGCCAAGGTCACTTGGTAATCTAAGAGTTCGAAAAAATACTGAAGGTAGTCAATTGCAAGAGAATTACGATGTCACGGAGATCCAAGATAAGTGGCTTCCGGTTTGGGATGAAATAAAGCCCTTCGACTCCTCTCGGGCGAATGACACCCGTCCCACGAAATATGTCTTGGACATGTTTCCATACCCTTCTGGCGACCTACACATGGGTCATGCCGAGGCCTATGCCCTGGGCGATGTAATCGCTCGCTACTGGGCTCAAAAAGGTTTCAACGTTATGCATCCAATTGGCTGGGACGCTTTTGGGCTGCCGGCTGAAAATGCGGCAATCAAAAGAGGCTTGGATCCGCGTGACTGGACCTATGAAAATATTGCTCAGCAAAAGGCTTCCATGCGCAGGTATGCATGCAGCTTCGACTGGGATCGAGTGCTGCAGACCTGTGACCCGATTTATTACCGCTGGAATCAGTGGCTATTTCTTGAGTTCTACAAAAAGGGGCTTGCCTACCGAAAGAATTCGAATGTTAATTGGTGCCCAAGTTGCCAAACGGTTTTGGCCAATGAACAGGTAGTCCAGGGGCTTTGTGAGCGCTGCGATTCAAGTGTCACCAAGAAGGCTCTTACCCAGTGGTATTTCAAGGTCACCGATTACGCAGACCGACTGCTCGATGATCTTGACGGATTGCAGGGCAACTGGCCCTCGAAGGTAATTTCCATGCAGCGCAACTGGATCGGAAGATCTCAGGGCGCAAATATCGATTTCAACATTGAAAACTCCGATCACAAGATCTCTGTTTTCACCACCAGGCCCGACACATTATTTGGCGCAACATTCATGGTGGTTGCTGCCGATAGTGAGTTGGCCAGCACCTTGGTAAAGGATTCTCCAGCTAATGTCCAAAAGGCCTTCGAGGAATATCTTGAGTCTGTCAAGAAGGCCAACGACATCGAACGTTTGGCAACCGACAGGAAGAAAACCGGAGTATTCCTAGAGCAGTATGCAACTAATCCGCTGAGTGGCGAATCCGTTCCTATTTGGATTTCAGATTACGTCTTGGCTGACTACGGCACGGGTGCAATCATGGGCGTGCCTGCGCATGATGAACGCGATATTGAGTTTGCTAAGGCCATGGGGCTGCCAATCAAGATGGTTGTGGACACCGGCGACGAGGACCCAGCAGTGTCTGGAGTCGCCACCAGTGGCGACGGCAAAATCGTTAACTCCGAGTCCCTGAATGGACTTGGCAAGGAAGATGCAATTGCGAAGGCCATCGAGATTGTTGAATCCAAGGGAACTGGATCAAGCTCTAAGAACTTCCGGCTTCGTGACTGGCTAATTTCCAGGCAGCGTTATTGGGGAACTCCTATCCCCATCATTCACTGCGAGTCTTGCGGTGAGGTCCCGGTTGAGCAAGAACAACTTCCCGTATTGCTTCCAGACAGCGCTGGTTTAGATCTCTCTCCAAAGGGCACCAGCCCGCTTGGTGCTGCCGATGCCTGGTTGAATGTCAGCTGTCCAAAATGTGGCGGCGAAGCAAAGCGTGATTCTGACACGATGGACACCTTTGTTGATAGCTCTTGGTATTTCCTAAGGTTCCTGTCACCAAACTCAGAAGAGTTTGCTTTCGACCCTGCTGAGGCTAAAAAGTGGGCACCCGTAGATCAATATGTTGGGGGAGTGACGCATGCGATTTTGCACCTTCTCTATGCCAGGTTTGTCACCAAGGTGCTGCACGATATTGGGCTTGTAGATTTTGAGGAGCCTTTCACAAGACTGTTGAATCAGGGCATGGTTTTGATGAATGGCTCAGCCATGAGTAAATCACGAGGAAACTTGGTCCGCCTAAGCGAACAGCTTGATGTTCATGGTGTTGATGCCATCCGACTAACGATGGCTTTTGCCGGCCCTCCAGAGGACGACATTGACTGGGCAGATGTTTCACCAGCAGCCTCGGCCAAGTTTTTGGCCAGAGCATGGCGAATTGCAAAGGATGTGAGCTCTGAGGTTGGCGCAGCAGTGGCTGAGGGCGATGCGCAGGTGCGCAAGGCAACTCATCAGTTCTTGTTGGGTTTCCAGGAGGCGATCGAAGCTCACAAGTTCAACGTCGGTGTGGCAAAGGCAATGGAGCTCACAAATGCGCTTCGTAAGGCAATCGATCAGGGCCCAGGTCCAAAGGACCCAGCCGTCCGAGAGGGAGCCGAAGAGCTTGCAAAAGCCCTGAGCTTGTTCTCCCCATACACAGCCGAGGACATGTGGCAACTGCTAGGTCACGAACCATCAGTGGCACTTGCTGGATTCAGGGATGCTGATCAGAGTCTGCTGGTAGAGCAGAGCACCATTGCTATCGTCCAAGTTGACGGCAAACTCAGGGATAAGTTCGAGGTGCAGCTATCGATTAGCGAGTCTGAACTTAGAGAACTTGCACTTGATTCCGCAGCGGTTAAGCGAACGATTGAAGGCAAAGAGATTGCAAACATTATCGTCCGGGCGCCGAAGCTTGTGAACATCGCAACTAAGTAGTTGGTTCTGAACAGTTTCAAAGACTGAAATTTGGTTTTGGTTTGAGACTGCAATTCTTAGCCGATGCAGAAGATACTCGAATGGCTAAAGTCTTTAGAACCTAAAAAGCGAAAGCAGTTGTTTCTGACTGCCGGGCTAGTTGGGCTCCTTTTTGGTGTGTTGCTATCAAATACAAATGGGCCAAAGGTTGAGCCGACCAAGCAGGCAGATAGCGGTAACTTCACGGTCTCGGGCGAGATATTTATTCACGTAGTCGGAGAGGTGCTGACACCGGGTCTATATGAGCTCAGCTATGGAGCGAGGGTGCGGGATGTTATCGATGCAGCAGGCGGTTTTGGCCCCGATGCTGTCCAATCCAGTGTAAATCTAGCCAGGCTCGTCTCTGATGGAGAGCAAGTTGTGGTTCTTGCAGATTCCCAAATGGCAACCGAAACAAGTGGTGGCTTCATTTCATTGAACCGGGCAACCTCGTCACAGTTGGAGGATTTGCCAGGGATTGGGCCTGCACTAGCCGGCCGAATCATCGATTATCGCAATGAAATTGGCTCGTTTGCCAGCGTTGATCAATTGCTGGAGGTAACCGGGATTGGGGCCAAGCTGTTTAGCCAGCTGCAATCACAGTTGACGCTTTGATTGTTGCGATAGCGGCCATCTATTGGGCAGCCCTGTGGATTTTTGCTCCTGCAGGAGCCAGTTCGCAGCTAAAACTGAACTACCCAAAGATTGAATTCATCGAGACCCTTCGTGGCGCTTTCCTGTTTCGCGCCCAGGGCATTACCCCGGACTCGAAGGCGCTGGTTGCAGGTCTTGCAATCGGCGAACGGGAACTTCTTTCAGCTGAGGTAGCGGAGCAGATGAGGACACTATCGCTGACTCATTTGGTTGCCGTTTCCGGCGCCAATCTCGCGATAATCATGGGGGTCGTCTACCTAATCACCGCGGGCCTTGGCCTGGCTCGAAACAATAGATTCGTGATCGCTCTTGCAATTATGGTCTGCTACGTGCTGGTAGTTGGTCCTGAGTCAAGCGTTTTACGAGCTGCCACCATGGCGACGTTTGTGGCGGTTGGTTTATGGCTAGGCAGGGGCTCTAAGCCAATTCTGTCCCTGGCATGGGCAGTGATTTTTCTGTTGGCAATCGACCCCGGATTGGCAACGGATTTTGGATTTGCGCTTTCAGCTTTGGCCACTCTGGGGTTACTTACAATCGCAAAGCCGATTTATCTTTGGCTCAGCACAAAGATGCCGAAACTGATTGCCATGGGGATTGCCGCAAGCTTTTCGGCTCAGCTGGTCACAACGCCGGTCCTCCTGATGCTGCAACCCTCGATTCCTGTCTATTCGGTTCTTGCGAATCTTGTAGTTGAGCCCGTGGTTGCGCCGGTGACGATTCTGGGAATTATTGCCCTGGTGCTTGCTCTTCCGTTGCCACCGATAAGTTCAGCAATTAGTTTTCTGGCGTCGCTGGGAACTTGGTGGATTACTTTCGTGGCCGAGCACATCTCTGCCTGGCCTGCCGCGAGAGTGCATTTTGTTGCGGGCCCAATCGGGGTAGCGCTGGCAATCCTGGTGGTCTCATTTGCTCTTGCTCTCTACTCCAAACGCTTGACTGAATTCAGAAGTTCTTTGACTGTTGGCCTGATTGGGACACTCAGTCTCGCGGTTTTTTGGTCCGCAACTGATCAGCTTCGGTATTCAGTTTTTGCAGGACAGTGGGATGTTGTGAATTGCGACGTTGACCAGGGCGATGCTTTGGTTCTTAGATCAGCCGGCTATATCGCAGTTGTGGACGTCGGTCGTGAGCCGGAATTGATCTCCCGCTGTCTTGATGTTTTGGGGGTGAAAACAATTGACCTACTTGTAATCACTCATTTTGATGCAGACCACGCTGGTGGTATCAGAGGGGCCCTAGAGGGAAGATCGGTTGATGTTGCAATAATTTCTGGCTTTGAAGACGACAGACCACTTGTCTCGTTGGTTCAGGCTGAGCTTGAAAAGAAAGACGCCAGAATCCTGCAGGGGTTTTCTGGCATGTCTGGAGAGCTAGGAGAGCTGAATTGGCAGGTTTTAGCCCCCAGTGCAGGGGCCAAAGAAGCCAAGGACAGCAATGATGCCTCGGTGATCATTGGATTCCAATCAGCGAAATATTCAGTACTCGCGCTTGGAGACCTGGGGGAGTCTGGACAGAACCGACTGCTTCGCAAATCAGGCGCTGCCTTGGATTCACTTCGGAGCGTACCTATGATCTTGAAGGTAGCTCACCACGGGTCTAGCGACCAGTCTGCGGAGCTGTTTAGGTTCCTGACTGCTGAAATCTCTGTATTTTCAGTTGGCCAGAATCCGTACGGACACCCAACAGATTCCGCAATCTCGCTTGCGCGTAATTTTTCCCACAACCTGGTCCGAACCGATGAGCTCGGTTCAATTGCCTTTTCGTTTGAAAATCAATCGTGGGAGATTTCGGCCGCGGGTAAACTGACCAGATGAACGCAGGCAAGACGGTAAGTTGGCAACAAGCTGCTCCGCATAGCCTGGTCTTAATTTCGGGAACCGAGTCATATCTTGCCGGACGTGCAATTAAGTCAATCAAGCAACAGTTGAAAGACGAACACCCAGATCTAGAGTTCACAGAAGTTCCAGAAGGAGAGTACTCACCGGGGCTAATACTTAGTTTGGCTGCGCCTTCGCTATTCAATGAACCGCGCATGGTCTTGATTCAGTCCGCCTCCGAGACTCTCACGGAGGATGTGCTGCAGTTATTAGAGCAGCGAGCAGAGAACTGCACGGTGGTCATTCGACTTCCAAACATGGTTGGACACAACGGAAAGCTAAAGAAAGCACTTGCTGGGTTGGCACTCAACGTAGCCTGTGACGAGGTCAAGAAGGATTCCGACAAATTCGACTTCGTCAAGGGCGAGTTTCAAAGGTTCAATGTTCCAATTGAGCAAAGCGCAATTCGAGCATTGGTTCAGGCCTTTGGGTCGGATATGGGGGAGCTCGGTGCAGCCTGCGACCAGGTAGCCAAATCGGGGCTCAAGAAGATCACTCACCAGGACATAGAAAACTCCTTTGAAGGACGAGTGGAAACTAACGCCTTCAAAATCGCCGATGCTGCCCTTGCCGGAAATGCCAGCGAGGCAATCCGACTATTCCGCCATGGTTTTGCAACAGGAATCGATAGCGTCGCGCTGACAGCAGCTCTTTCCATGAAAATTCGACAGCTAGCAAGGTTGTTTAACGATCGAAATGCCTCTGCTGCCGCTGTTGGCATGCAGCCATGGCAGTTGGACAAAGTTAAAAAAGAACTATCAGGTTGGAGCGAGGTGGACCTGATTCGCTTGGTCCAATTGGCCGCAGAGACCGATTCGGATGTCAAAGGGGCCAGCAGGGACCCAGAGTATTCAATTGAGAAATTGCTATTAGCGATGGCCCGATCGGGCAACTAGCGGAAATGAAAAAAGCCGGACCTGAGGCCCGGCTTTTCTACTTGTGTCTAAAAAATTAGAGGCTGTTGACCTTCTTGGCAATCGCTGACTTGCGATTTGCTGCCTGGTTCTTGTGGATAACACCCTTGCTGACAGCCTTATCAATTTTGCGGTTCGCGTTTACAAGTGCCGCGGTTGCCGCTGCCTTGTCACCGCTTACGCTGGCTTCACGAACGCTGCGAATTGCTGACTTAAGCTCAGTCTTGACAGCCTTGTTGCGCTCCTCAGACTTGAGGTTGGTGCCAATTCGCTTAATCTTTGACTTGATGTTTGCCATGTTCTACTTTCTACGGCGAAAACTTTTTTACGCAGGAATGCCCGCGAACAAGGCAAAACTCTACCAGTTTGACAACCGGTGAGCAAGCAACATGGGAGAATACCTTTGTCCAATCTTCCCTGAATGAGGTTTCTTTGTCGCCACGTGCACGGTCCGCTCTCGAGCCAGCCAAGACCAATCAGGAGCAATTGCGCAATTTTTGCATCATTGCGCACATCGATCACGGCAAGTCGACCCTCGCTGACCGCATGCTCCAGTTGACTGGAATTGTCAGCGATCGGGATATGCGGGCTCAGTATTTGGACCGGATGGACATTGAGCGGGAGCGGGGTATCACAATCAAATCCCAGGCTGTTAGGTTGCCCTGGGAATTAGCAGGTGAGACTTTTGCACTGAACATGATTGACACCCCCGGTCACGTTGACTTCACCTATGAGGTGTCCAGGTCTCTTGCAGCTTGCGAGGGAGCAGTGCTGCTAGTGGATGCCGCTCAAGGTATCGAGGCACAGACCCTAGCCAATTTGTATTTGGCGATGGAAAATGACCTGGAGATCATTCCCGTCTTGAACAAAATCGACCTTCCTGCAGCACAGCCAGAAAAGTTTGCAGAGGAGCTTGCAAACCTGATCGGTGGGTCACCGGAAGATTGTTTACGAGTGTCAGGCAAGACCGGTGAGGGTGTTGCTGAGTTGCTGGACCGAATAGTTGAGCGAGTTCCTGCCCCAAAGGGCAACATCGATGGTCCAGCTAGAGCAATGATTTTCGACTCCGTCTACGACAGTTACCGCGGTGTTGTCACTTACGTTCGAATGATTGATGGTCGGCTATCACCTCGTGAACAGATTCAGATGATGTCCACGAAGGCTGTTCATGAGTTGCTCGAGATTGGCGTTATTAGCCCGGAGCCACAAGCGACCAAGGGACTGGCGGCCGGCGAAGTTGGTTACCTAATCACCGGCGTGAAAGATGTCAGGCAGTCAAAGGTCGGTGACACAGTCACCACCAAGCAGAGCCCAGCCAAAGAGGCCCTGAAGGGCTATGCAGAGCCAAAGCCGATGGTTTTCTCAGGAATTTACCCGATTGATGGCTCTGATTATCCAAACCTGAGAGAGGCATTAGACAAGCTCAGGCTTTCTGACGCCTCATTGGTTTATGAACCAGAAACTTCAGCAGCACTCGGCTTTGGTTTTCGCTGTGGGTTTCTTGGCTTGCTCCACCTAGAGATCATCACGGAGCGCCTCGAACGGGAATTCAACCTTTCGCTGATTGCAACTTCACCCTCTGTTGTTTACGAAGTAACCCGTGAAGACAACACGCAATTCATCGTCACAAACCCCTCCGAGTTTCCAGAGGGAAAGATCAAAGAGGTTAGGGAGCCAATAGTCAAGGCGACAATTCTGAGCCCCAAGGATTACGTCGGCACAATCATGGAGCTCTGCCAAAACAAGCGTGGAACCATGCTTGACATGCAGTACTTAGGCGAAGATCGGGTTCAACTTCGTTACCAACTTCCATTGGCAGAGATTGTTTTTGATTTCTTCGACCAGCTCAAAAGCAAGACCCAAGGTTACGCTTCCCTGGACTACGAAGAGGATGGCTACCTGGCCGGCGATCTAGTAAAGGTCGACTTGTTGCTTCAGGGGGAAAAGGTTGATGCGTTTAGCTCTATCGTCCATCGCGACAAGGCCTATGGGCATGGAACCAAGATTGCAGCCAAGCTTCGTGAGCTAATTCCTCGTCAGCAGTTTGAGGTTCCAATTCAAGCGGCTGTCGGTTCTCGGATTATTGCAAGAGAAACAATTCGCGCTATTCGCAAGGACGTTTTGGCTAAGTGCTACGGAGGAGACATCTCCAGAAAGCGCAAGCTGCTCGAGAAGCAAAAAGAGGGAAAGAAGCGAATGAAGATGGTGGGAAGAGTTGAGGTTCCCCAAGAAGCCTTCATCGCAGCACTCTCCTCAGACGAAACATCGAAGACCGAAAAGAAGAAATAGTGGCTTCGGCGCTGCCGGTTGGAATCCCCTGGCCAGAATCCGGTCTAATTCCAGCAAGATTAGGTTCTGACCAGACTTTTCACGCTTATGTCCACATTCCTTTTTGTGAGGTTCGCTGCGGCTACTGCGATTTCAATACCTACACTGCCAAAGAAATAGGTGGAGTCTCCCAAGCAGAGTTTCACCACTCGCTGATAGCCGAAATCAACAAGAGCGCTGAAGTTATTCGAGATTCTGGATACCGCGAGCGAAAACTCAGCACGGTCTTTTTTGGTGGGGGAACACCCTCGCTGTTTTCAGGTAAGCAGATTGCAAGCATTGTTCAGTCGCTCGAAGACGTTTTTGGGTTTGAGCCGCAAGTTGAAATCACAACCGAGGCAAATCCGGAATCAACAACTCCAGCGTTCCTGGCAGAGCTCACCAAATCGGGGATCACAAGAGTGAGCCTTGGCGCGCAGAGCTTTGATCCCGATGTTCTGCAGACCTTGGATCGAATTCATGACCCTAAGAAGGTCAAGCCGCTAGTGGAAGCCGCAAACCAGCTGGGTCTGGATACCAGCATTGACCTGATTTATGGAGCGCCCGGTGAAAGCCTTGATTCCTGGAAGCAAACGGTATCGACTGCCCTAGAGCTTGGAACCGGTCATATCTCGGCTTATTCACTAATTGTTGAGCCCGGAACCAAGCTTGCTAGACAAATTCGATCAGGCGAGTTAGCTAACACCAATGAAGATTTGGATGCCGAGAAATATGCATACGCGGATCAGGCTTTTTCCGAGGCCGGGCTGGATTGGTATGAGTTTTCGAACTGGGGAAAGCCCTCGAAGCACAATCAGGCCTATTGGCGATCTCAGGACTGGTGGGGCTATGGCCCCGGATCACACTCTCACCTCTCGGGAAATCGTTTCTGGAACACGAAGCATCCATTGAGTTATCAAAAGCAATTGGAGACCAGGGTTCCAGTTGCTGGGCTTGAGTACCTTGACTCCAAAACTCATCTTGAGGAACGACTGATGCTGGAGCTTCGAACCTCAGTTGGTGTGCCGCTGGCTGTTATTGAGCAATTGGGCGTTGGCTCTGAAAAGTTCACTGAATTCGTTTCCTCAAATCAGCTTGAGATTAACGGCGGTCAGGTTCAGGTCACAGATAGCGGCAAGTTATTTGTTGACCGGATTGTTCTCGATCTTCTGACTTGAAGCCCCTAATTGCTAGACTTGGCACTCTAGGTAGGTGAGTGCCAATGATTCCGACTCGTTCTTTGGAAGTGCTGCGGGCAATCGTCGAGGACTACATATCTTCGAATCAACCAGTTGGGTCAAAGTCTTTACTGGACAGACATCCACTTGGAGTCTCGGCGGCCACGATTCGCAATGACATGGCTCTTCTTGAAGAAGAAGAGCTAATTACTGCACCCCACACTTCCTCTGGAAGAATTCCAACTGAAAAGGGCTATCGCCTATTCGTGGACAAGCTGGGTGAGGTCAAGCCGCTCTCGGCCTCTGAACGAAGGGCGATTGAAACATTTTTAGATGGCGCAACTGATTTAGATGAAATCGTAGAGCGCACCGCAAGATCACTTTCCACTCTCACGAACAATTTGGCTCTGGTTCAGTATCCATCGTTTGGTAAATCAAAAGTGCGACACATTGAGTTGATCCAACTCTCCGACCACAAGCTACTTGTGATGCTAATCACAGACAGTGGCAGAGTGCAGCAAACACAGGTGGAGTTTTCCGAGCCGCTAGATCTTGATCTGTTGCCCGAGGTTCGTGGTCGACTAAATGGAATGCTATTCGGCGGAGCTTTGACTGAGGTGAAGCTGACGGTCGAAAGACTCCCTGAGGATTTCTCGCCGGAACGCAGAAGCTTCGTTTCAAAAGTGGTCTCCAGTCTTCAAGACTTGGTCGACGAAAATAGGCAAGAGCGGCTGGTCTTGTCAGGAGCTGCGAATTTGGCCAAACAGGATGAAGCATTTGGGGGAGAGCTCTCATCAGTTCTTGAAGCCATCGAAGAGCAGGTTGTGATGCTCAAGCTTCTGAACGAGTTAAATACCGACCAGCATGGAGTGGGATTGAAAATTGGCTCGGAGCTTGGAGTAGTCGGAATTCAAAATGCAACCCTGATGGCTGCTGGCTATCAAAATAGCGGTGCTGAGCTGTCCAAGATTGGAGTTCTTGGTCCTACCAGGATGAACTACTCCGGGAACATTGCTTCCGTCCGAGCGGTTGCGAGATATCTGAGTCAAGTACTGGAGGAAAATTCTTGAGCGATCATTATCAAGTCCTGGGTCTCGAACGAGATGCAACCGATGAGCAAATCAAAAAGGCTTATCGGAAGTTGGCTCGTGAGCTACACCCGGACCTGAACAAAGAAGCTGACGCTGAAGAACGGTTCAAGCTCGTCACCCACGCTTATGAGGTGCTTAGTGATCCTCAGTCCAGGGCTGCCTATGATCGAGGTGGGCAAGATGGTTTCGGTCTGGGGGATATTTTTGACACCTTTTTTGGCGGCGGTCAACGAGGTCCCCAGTCAAGATCTCAACGCGGGCAAGACGCTTTACTGCGAGTTGATTTAGACCTCAGGGAAGCTGTATTTGGCGTGAATAAAACACTGACAATAGACACCGCTGTACTCTGTGGTGTTTGTGAGGGCAGTTGCTGCAAGCCCGGCACTTCGGTCCAGACCTGTGACATTTGTCGTGGGTCGGGTCAAATCCAAAGACAGGTGCAATCGTTCATGGGAGCGATGGTCACCACAGCTCCCTGTGGAACCTGTCGTGGAACAGGTCAGGTAATTCCGGAACCATGTATTGAATGTCGTGGGCAGGGAAGAGTAAGGGCATCGCGTGACCTAGATCTGGACATCCCAGCGGGTGTTTCAGATGGGTTGAGGCTGCATCTGCCTGGCCAGGGTGAGGTGGGATTTGCGGGTGGACCCAGTGGGGACATATACCTGGAGGTTTCGGTTCGTCCGGACCCAATTTATGGCCGTGATGGCGATGATTTGGTGGCAGTCCTTGAGGTGCCGGTTGCTGACGCAGCACTTGGTTTTGAAACAGAAATCGACAGCTTAGATGGACCGACGAAGGTCAGCGTCAAGCCCGGGGCACAGCATGGTGACGTGATCACCCTAAAAGGTCTTGGTGCAAACAAGCTTCGAGGACGAGGTAGGGGTGACCTGCTACTTCAGCTCAAGGTGCTAACGCCTAGTCGGTTAGACGGTAAGCAACGGGACATCTTCAAGAAGCTAAAGGATCTCCACAAAGATGACTCACCGCGCTTGGGCTCGAGACGTGCAAGAGGTCGTTTCTAGTGCACTGGTTCTACGACCCAGAAATCAAGAGGGACTCGAGAACAATCACTTCTGCTGAATTGGTTCATTTCAAATCTCTACGACTTCGCACCGATGAACAAATAGCCATCACCAATGGACTAGGTGGTGTTTTGTATGCCAAGTGTGTTGATGCGAGCTCAGGAGAAATCGAGCCGGAGTCCTTTCAAGAGCAGGAGCGACCAAAAACTGTAATCAACCTGGTCCAGTCACTTGCTAAGGGCGGAAGAGACGAAGCTGCCTTGCAGGCAGCTGTTGAGCTTGGGGTTAGTTCAATCACGCCACTACAGGCGGTCCGCTCGATTGTTGAGTGGGGTGACAAAGCTACTCGCAATCAAGATCGATGGCAGCAAATCGCTATTTCGGCCATGAAGCAGTCTCAGCAGGCTTTCCTTCCAGTGGTAAAACCCCTGGTGAAATCAAAGAACCTAGAGAAGGCCGGGCAGACGATTGTGCTGTCTCCTACTGGAGATAAGCCCCTTACCTCGTTCGAACTAGATTCCGAGGTAACACTTGTGGTTGGCCCTGAAGGCGGGTTTGAGCCAAAGGAATTAGATAATTTCGTGGGGCGTGGTTTTGAGCTTGCCCGACTCGGGAGTTCTGTCTTGCGAACCTCAACTGCGGGACCAGCTGCAATCGCTGCGATTATGGCCCTGACAGGCACCTGGAGTTAGCGGATAAACTGTCATTGGAGGAAAATTTGGACTGCGTGTTTTGCAAGATTATTCTGGGAGAGATTCCAGCCGAGCTGGTCGCTTCAAACGAGGATGCGGTTGCCTTCAAGGACATCAATCCGTCGGCACCGGTTCACATCTTGGTGGTGCCTCGACAGCACACCAAAAACATTTCTGAACTTCAGGATCAGGTTGTGTTGAACGGGCTATTTAGTCTTATTCGTGAGGTCGCGGATAATTTCACCGACGGAGAGTTCAAGCTGCAGTTCAACACCGGTTCGCGCGAGGGGCAATCAGTGTTCCACACCCATGCCCATGTCCTGAGCCAGCGGAGTGCTTAGTGGCCTCACTCAAGTTTACGATTCCTGAAATCTCCCTGATTGATGTTCTTGGCAGGGAAGACCAGAACCTTAGGCAAATTCAAGCCGAGCTCCCCGGGCTAAAGATTCAAAGTCGCGGACATGAAATCTCGCTGTCCGGTGAAGAGCAGCAAATTGAAATTGGCAAAGAGCTGATTATGCAATTGGTTGAGATGGTTCGACAGGGCTTGAGCCCCAACGAGCAATCGGTTGTAGAGACCCTGCGAATTCTCGGAGACGCCGACTCTGAACCAGCGTCGAAAATTTTGGCCGCAACGACAATCAAAACTCCCGCAAAAACAATCAGAGCTAAAACCAGGGGTCAAAAGGAATACCTGGACGCCATTGACGAGCACACAATAACTTTCGGTATTGGCCCAGCTGGAACTGGAAAGACATATTTGGCGGTGGCCAAGGCCGTTCAGGCTCTGTACAACAAGGAAATTAGTCGCATCATTCTGACGCGGCCAGCGGTTGAGGCAGGGGAGCGTCTTGGGTTCTTGCCGGGAACTCTGAGTGAAAAAATTGATCCTTACCTGAGGCCCCTTTTTGATTCCCTGCAGGAGATGCTAGAGCCTGAGGTCACTGCAAAGTTGATGGATTCCGGTGTGATTGAAGTTGCTCCGCTTGCATACATGCGAGGAAGGACACTCAATGACAGTTTCATCATTCTCGATGAAGCGCAAAACACCACTGGAGAGCAAATGAAGATGTTTCTAACCAGACTCGGCTTCAATTCCAGAATGGTGATTACCGGCGACGTGACTCAAATTGACCTGCCGGGTGGGAATTCTGGACTTCGAATTGCTGAGCGGGTTCTGGCTGGCGTCGATGATCTCAACATTTCAAGACTCTCCAGTCGCGATGTCGTAAGGCATGAACTGGTTACCAGAATTATCGACGCCTATGATTTGGCGGATTCCAAATGAGTATTGAGATATCGAACGAATCTGCGATTGAAGTCGACAGCGATTTAGTTTTGAAGTTAGCCGAGTTTGTGAGGGGTCAGCTACGCCTGCATCCTCAGGTTGAGCTGGGGATCACCTTTGTTGATGAAGAGCCAATGACTGAGCTACACATTAGATGGATGGATGAACCAGGGCCAACCGATGTACTTAGTTTTCCTATGGACGAACTTCGCCCTGGCTCGGATCTAAGGGCGCCAACTCAGGGAATTCTGGGGGATATTGTTGTCTGCCCACAGGTTGCCAAAAGTCAAGCCGAGACTGCCGGCCATCCTGCCATCAACGAAATTCTGCTCCTAGTCACACACGGAATGCTGCATTTGGTTGGCTTTGACCACGCTGAACCAGAAGAAGAAAAAGAGATGTTTGATCTTCAAAAGAAACTTCTCGCAGAATTCCACGAGGGTCAATCAAAGTGACTCTTTTAATCTCTGGAATTCTTCTGGGTTTGCTAATGATCGCACTAGCAACCATTCAGACTCGACTGGAAATTGCTGAAGATCAACGGGCTGGCGCTCTATCTCTTGCCAGAGCGGCACTGTTGGCGATCCTCTCGGCAACGTGGATTCTTGGAGTGCCTGCTAATCCTGAGGCCCGAATTGCTGCAGCGGCTGGAGTTATTGGGATTTGGTTTATTCAGCAATTCTCAGGAAAGCTACTCGGCAAGTCGAGAAGATCAGAAGCCATGACAAATTCACTCGATGGGTTTGTTAGCTGGTGGAGCAATCTAGTTGCGCCAATCAGGCTGGTTACGCCAGAGATTGCAGAGGAGTACGAGCAGGAACTGCTGGATTCGGTGGAGGAGTTTGCTGAAACGGTGGTCAGGGAAGTTATGGTCCCCAGGGTTGACATGGAGGTTGTTGACAGTGACGCTCTGCTGCAAGATGCGCTGAGCACATTCATTGCAACTGGGTACTCAAGACTTCCAGTGGTCGGGCAAAGCGTCGATGATGTGGTTGGAGTTCTGTATCTAAAGGACCTAGCAAGGGTGGTGCATCAGGACCCAGAGTTGCTGGGCGCAAGGACCGCAAGCGAGGCTGCTAGACCAGCTTTGTTTACCCCTGAATCAAAGTCTGTTGCCGAGCTACTGCAGGAAATGCAGCGTGCTAGCACCCAGATCGCAATCGTGGTTGATGAGTATGGCGGAGTAGCCGGAATTGTCACGGTTGAGGATTTGATCGAGGAGCTAGTTGGTGAAATTGGCGATGAATATGATCGCGAAGTTGTCGGAATTGAGTCTGTTGACAGTGTTACCTATCGAGTGCACCCCAGAACAACCCTTGATGAGCTTGAAGAGCTGTTTGAGTTGGAGCTAGAGGACGACGATGTTGACACCGTCGGTGGTCTTTTTGTGAAGGCTTTAGGGGCTTTGCCTGTCGGTGGCGAGCGAGTCGAAATTCTTGGTCTTGATTTGACTGCGGATCGAGTCATTGCCAAAAAGGGTCAACTGCTGAGTGTTTTAGTGCGTAAAGTCATTACGGATGAGTGATTTTAGATCAGGCTTTGTGAGCTTTGTTGGTAGGCCCAACGTTGGAAAATCAACACTAACTAATGCAATTGCAGGTGAAAAGGTAGCGATAACCAGCAGCAAACCACAAACTACTCGTCGCGCCATCAGGGCAATTAAAACAACTCCCGAGGGGCAACTAATTATGGTTGACACTCCCGGAGTGCATCGACCCAGAACTCTGCTTGGACAGCGACTCAATGATTTGGTGAGCTCGACAATGCATGAAGTTGACGTGATTGTTTTCTGCTCACCAGCAAACGAGGCGATCGGTCCCGGCGACAGAAAAATCGTTGCCGATGCGTTGAAGTATTCAAAGCCAAAGAAAATTGCAGTTGTTACCAAGTCTGAGACAGTCTCGAAACAGAAGCTAGCTGAACACCTGATGGAGGTTAGCAAGTTGCATAACTGGGAAGAAATAATCCCAGTATCAGCTGAAACTCATGACCAGGTTGACTTACTCGAGAAGATTTTGATTGGTTATTTACCTGTTGGCCCGCTGTTCTATGAGCAGGGAGTGGTTAGCGAAGAATCACTTGAGGACCAAATTTGCGAGCTTGTTAGAGAGGCTGCCCTGAGGCTGGTAAACGACGAACTTCCACATTCGGTCGCCGTTACTCTCGATGAAATTCTTTACGACAAGGAAAAGCCGACCATTCACGTTTCGCTCTGGGTTGAGCGGGATTCCCAAAAAGGTATTGTGATTGGCAAGGGTGGTTCGATGCTCAAGACAATAGGGCAGAAAGCCCGCAAAGAAATTGAAACCATCATGGAGGAGCCGGTCCACTTAGCCATCCAAGTTCGAATCGCTAAAAATTGGCAAAAAGACTCGAAGCAGCTTGGAAAACTAGGGTTCTAGCAGAACGCTTCGGTAAGTGCTACCCTATAAAGATGCGTTTCGCTCTTCTGCTTATTGGCCGCGACGAGGCTTAGCCCGGCCCAAACTCGTCGCGGAGCTCACCTGCGGTCAATAACTGATTAAGGCGGAGAGAAATGAAAAACCAACAAAAACCATCAAACATGCCATTTGGCAGATACCAACCATTCCATGAGCAGATCAAGGTCGATCTAGAAGACCGCTCTTGGCCAAGTAAGCGAATTACACAGGCCCCGCAATGGTGTGCGGTTGACCTTAGGGACGGCAACCAGGCTCTTATTGACCCGATGAATGCAGAGCGCAAGCTTGAAATGTTCAAACTTTTGGTTCGCATGGGCTACAAGGAGATTGAGGTTGGTTTCCCATCTGCCTCTCAGACAGACTTTGATTTTGTTCGACTCTTGATTGATGAAAACCTAATTCCAGAGGATGTCACAATTCAGGTGCTAACTCAGTCCAGAGATCACTTGATTGAACGAACCTATGAGGCGATTGCCGGCTCCAAACGGGCGATTGTTCACTTCTATAATTCAACCTCGGTTTTGCAGCGTCGAGTTGTTTTTGGTCAGGATAAAGATGGAATTAAGAAGATTGCCGTTGATGCCGCCAAGAAGTGTCTTGAGCTAGAAGCGACAGTTCCAGGAACCGAAGTGCTCTATGAGTACTCTCCTGAGTCATACACCGGCACTGAGCTTGAATATGCAGCTGAGGTTTGCAACGCGGTAGCCGAGGTTATCAAGCCAACTGTGGACCGTAAGCTAATTGTGAACCTACCGGCAACTGTCGAGATGATTACTCCAAATATTTATGCAGATTCGATTGAGTGGATGTCTAGGCACCTAGAGCCTCGTGAAGCCATCATCTTGTCGCTCCACCCTCATAACGATCGCGGTACGGCAATCGCCGCCGCTGAGCTTGGCTACATGGCCGGTGCCGATCGCATTGAGGGTTGCTTGTTTGGCAACGGCGAACGAACTGGAAACGTAGACCTTGTCACCCTCGGCTTGAATCTGTTCAGTCAGGGAATCGATCCAATGATTGATTTCAGTGACATTGATGAAATCAAGCGCACTGTCGAGTACTGCAATCAACTACCGGTTCACGAGCGCAGCCCATACGGTGGGGACTTGGTTTACACCGCATTCTCCGGCTCACATCAGGACGCCATCAAAAAGGGCTTTGATCACATGGCTAAAGATGCCAAAGCTGCCGGCGTTGAGGTTGACCAGCAAGTATGGGCAGTTCCATACCTACCAATTGACCCCAAGGATGTTGGCCGAAGCTACGAGGCAGTAATTCGTGTCAACTCTCAGTCTGGCAAGGGTGGAGTGGCATATCTACTCAAGACCGATCACAGCCTAGATCTTCCTAGAAAACTTCAAATTGAATTTTCTCGGGTAATTCAAAATCACACTGATTCCTCGGGTGGTGAAGTCAGCTCGGAGCGCATCTGGGAGATTTTCCAGGATGAATATTTGCCTGCTCAGGATGACCAAACTAAGTGGGGTCGTTTTGAATTGAAGCGCATGCGCACCGAAAGTGACATGGATGGCGAAGTGCAAATCGACGTGGTTCTTCGTGACGGCTCAGGCGAGTTTGAAGCATCCTCGACTGGGAATGGTCCGATTTCTGCCTTCTTGGGTGTTTTGCAGGATAAGGGCATCAAAATCAGACTGCTCGACTATGTCGAGCACACTCTGAGTGCCGGCGGCGATGCACTTGCGGCTTCCTACATCGAGCTGGATGTGGACGGCACTGTGCTTTGGGGGGTTGGCATCGATGGAGATATCGCTACTGCCTCACTCAAGGCATTGATTAGCGCGACCAATCGAGCACTAAGGGCTGCGGTTACTGCCTAAACCTAGTAATCGTTGCGATACTTATCGAATGCCTCACTACCGTGATGAAGCCGTTGTCCTAAGAACCCACAAGCTTGGCGAAGTGGATCGTATTCTCACGCTGTTGACCAAAAATCATGGGCAGATCAGGGCTGTTGCCAAGGGTGTGAGAAAAACAACCAGTCGCATCGGTGCGCGTCTGGAGCCTTTTATGTCGGTAGACCTTCAGCTGTATCAGGGAAGAACCCTGGACACGGTTTCGCAGGTTGAACAGCTTGCCAATTATGGTTCTGCGATCGTTGGCGACTATCGGCGCTACACCGCTGCCAGCGCAGTTGTTGAAGCAGCCGAACGACTAACTCGAGAGGACTCCTCGTCCAAGCACTATTTTCTAGTTCTCGGGGCGTTGCGGGCACTGAGCTTGGGTGAGCAACAGTCAGACCAGATTCTTGATTCTTATTTGCTTAGAGCTCTGGCAATCTCGGGATGGATTGCGAATCTGAATCAGTGTCAGGGCTGTGAATCACGGCAACCAATTTTCTTCTCTGTTCATTCGGGCGCAGTGAGCTGTCAGAACTGCACGCTGCCTGGGTCTGTCAAGCTCGGCAAAGAAGGCATCCACCACGTGGCTTCGCTGCTAGCAGGAGATTGGGAAAACGTAGCGTTGGCTAGTGCCGGGACCAGGGCCGCGGTTAGCGGAGTTGTGGCTGGCTACCTACAGTGGCAATTGGAGCGCGGACTCCGCTCTCTTGAGCACGTGGAGCGGGCATGATGCTACTCAGAGACCCAGCTAGACCAGTTCCAAAATTCCAGACTGTACCGCAGCACATAGCGATGGTCATGGATGGCAACGGTCGTTGGGCAAACTCTCGCGGTTTGACAAGGACCGAGGGTCACAGAGCCGGAGAAGTTGCACTGTTGGAGGCGGTGGCTGGCGCCTCGGAGGCCGGAGTAAAAAACCTAACTGCTTTTGCTTTCTCAACCGAGAATTGGAAGCGCTCGCCGGATGAAGTCCGCTTTTTGATGGGCTATAACAAAGACGTGCTTCGAAGAAGGCGCGATCTGCTGATGGATTGGAATGTAAAAATCAGATGGGCAGGTCAACGAAAGCGACTCTGGCCGTCGGTGGTTTCGGAGTTGATTGAAGCCGAGCGACTGACCGCCAAGAACACGGGTTTGACCCTAACAATGGCTGTAAATTACGGTGGACGCCAGGAGTTGGTTCAGGCCGTCAAATCAATTGCAGCAGACGTTGCAGCCGGCAAGTTGGACCCAAGCAAAATCAACGAAAAAACCGTGCGGAAAAACCTTTTTGTTCCTGAATTGCCCGATGTTGATTTGTTTCTTAGGTCAAGTGGTGAGATGCGAATCTCAAACTTCATGCTGTGGCAGTCCAGCTATGCAGAGTTGATTTTCCAAGACGTGCTGTGGCCAGACTTCACCCGCGAAACCATGTGGTCCGCGATTGAAGAGTTTGGCAGAAGGCAGCGCCGTTTCGGCGCAGCCACCGATGCGCCACTAAACTAAGAAACCGCTAAACAAAGCCCCAATCTCGGAGAAATATGGCAATCCAAAAACTAGATCAAGTAATTTCATTGGCAAAGCGAAGGGGCTTTGTGTTCCAAGCTGGTGAAATATACGGCGGCTCTCGCTCTGCTTGGGACTACGGACCTTTGGGTGTAGCGCTAAAAGAGAACATCAAGCGCCAGTGGTGGCAGTCAGTAGTTTCAGGCAGAGACGATGTCGTCGGCTTGGATTCTTCAATCATCCTTCCCCGCAAGGTTTGGGAAGCTTCCGGTCACGTTGAGGCTTTTGTTGACCCACTCATCGAATGCACCAGTTGCCACAAGCGATTCAGGGCTGACCACCTCGAGGAGGCCTTCGAGGAGAAGAAGGGACGGGCGCCAAAGTCCATGGATGAAATTGCATGCCCAAATTGTGGCGGCAAGGAGATTTGGACCGAGCCCAAGAGCTTCAACGGACTACTGAAGACCTCGTTGGGGCCAGTCGAGGACGAAAGTGGAATGCATTACCTTCGGCCCGAAACTGCTCAGGGTATTTTTGTGAATTTCAACAACGTTCTGAATGTGTCCCGAATGAAGCCACCGTTTGGCATCGGCCAGATGGGCAAGAGCTTCCGAAACGAAATAACCCCAGGAAACTTCATTTTTAGAACTCGAGAGTTCGAGCAAATGGAAATGGAATTCTTTGTCAAACCAGGCGAAGACGAGAAGTGGCACGAATACTGGATTGAGCAGCGCCACAACTGGTACCTGGATCTGGGCATCGCACCGGAGAACCTAAGGCTATTTGAGCATCCAAAGGAGAAGTTGTCTCACTACTCAAAACGAACCGTTGACATTGAATATCGATTCGGCTTCCAAGGCAGTGAATTTGGCGAGCTAGAGGGAATTGCAAACAGAACTGACTACGATCTAAAGACTCACTCGGTTGCCTCCGGTGTTGATCTGAGTTATTTCGATCCAACCGAAGAGGCTCGCTGGACACCATTTGTGATTGAGCCGGCCGCGGGCCTAACTCGGTCTCTAATGGCCTTCCTTGTCGATGCATACACCGAAGATGAGGCACCAAATGCCAAGGGTGGAGTGGACACCAGGACCGTTTTGAAGCTTGACTACAGGCTCTCACCGGTCAAGGCTGCGGTTTTGCCACTTAGTCGCAACGAAGCCCTGAATCCGATCGCTAAGAACCTGTCTGATCAATTGCGTAAGACTTGGAACATCGACTTTGATGACTCCGGTGCGATTGGGCGTCGCTACCGTCGTCAGGATGAGATTGGAACTCCATTCTGCATCACGGTCGACTTTGAGACTCCAGAGGATCAATCAGTTACCATTCGTGAACGAGACTCCATGACTCAAGAACGTGTTTCTCTTGATAAAGTCGCCAGCTATCTCTTCGAAAGACTCAACTAGATCGGTGAGCCTAAAATACGGTTCTAAGACTTTTGAGGTGCCAGTGGTTCTGGCACCGATGGCGGGCATTACCAATACTGCTTATCGAAGGCTTTGCCGCGAATTTGGGAACGGGCTGTTTGTTTCTGAAATGGTTACCTCTAGGGCCTTGGTTGAGAGAACTGAAGAGTCCATGCGGCTAATAGGCCACCACGAGTCTGAGGAATTCCGATCGGTTCAGCTATATGGCGTTGATCCCGCCACCATTGCTAGCGCCGTGACAATGCTTGTGGCCGAAGACCGTGCTGACCACATCGATCTAAACTTCGGTTGCCCGGTTGCAAAGGTAACCAGAAAAGGCGGGGGAGCGGCACTTCCTTGGAAACATGAGCTATTTGAGAAAATTGTTCAGGCGGCAGTCAAGGCTGCGGGAGACATTCCAGTTACGGTGAAAATGCGTAAGGGAATCGACAGTGAACACCTCACCTTTTTGGATGCCGGCAAGGCTGCTCGTGACGCAGGAGTAAGTGCAGTTGCGCTACATGGAAGAACCGCTGAGGATTTCTACTCAGGCAAAGCCGATTGGGATTCAATTGCTGAATTGCGTCAAGCCCTCCCGGATGTCCAGGTCCTAGGTAATGGCGATATCTGGTCTGCAGATGACGCTGTAGCAATGATGGAGCAAACCGGTGTTGACGGGATTGTTGTCGGTAGAGGTTGCCTCGGTAGACCTTGGTTATTCGAGGACCTCGAGCGAGCAATTGCCGGGTATTTAGCCGGAGACAACTCCACCAATCAGAAGCAATCCATGCCAAGTCTTGGTGAGGTTGCAGATGCCTTTTATCGGCATGCTGAGCTGCTTACCGAGTTTTTTGAGCAGGAAGACCGGGCCTGCAGAGACATTCGTAAGCACGTTGCTTGGTATTTCAAGGGTTATCCAGTAGGTGGGGAGTTCCGCGCTGCCCTGGCTAGAGTCGAATCACTGCAGCAGGCGGCTGACCTGTTAGGAACGCTGGAGCGGGACCTGCCTTATCCGGGGGAAGAAGCAGAGGGTCCGCGCGGTCGCTTGGGGTCCCTGAAGTCGTGCTCGCTTCCAGAGGGATGGTTGCAAAGCAGAGAGCTCACAGACGAGCACCGATCGCAACTTGAGTTTGCAGAGCTGTCGGTATCGGGTGGCTAGCTCCATGAATACGAGTCCCGATTTCGGTTACAAGCCCGAAGACCTTGAGAGGTTTGTAGCTCAACCCAAGTCCCAGAGTGCCGGGCGAGGCGAGTTTGCTAGAGATAGAGCCAGGGTTCTTCACTCTGCAGCTTTTCGAAAACTAAGCGCAAAAACCCAGGTGCTCTCACCCACTTCGGGTGACTTCGCAAGGACTAGGCTCACGCACTCGTTAGAAGTTGCACAGGTAGGTAGAGAACTGGCGACAGCGCTGGGTGTGAATCCTGACTTGGTGGACATGGGCTGCTTGGCTCACGACCTTGGACACCCGCCTTTTGGCCACAATGGTGAGTCCGCCCTTAATTTTTGGGCAGCTGACATAGGGGGATTCGAGGGGAACGCTCAAACTTTTAGAATTCTGACCAAGCTGGAGCCGAAAATTTATGATGACTCTGGAATTGCGCGCGGGCTGAACTTGACTCGGTCTTCTTTGGATGCTGCAACTAAATATCCTTGGCAACTGAGCAGGGCCAGTGAATTTGGAAACACCACCAAATTTGGAGTCTACGAGGATGACCTAGAGGTTTTCGGTTGGATGCGCCATGGCGCTCCGGATGGAGCGAAATGCGTTGAAGCACAGATTATGGACTTTGCTGATGACGTCGCCTATTCCGTGCATGATTTTGAGGACGCCATCGTCGAGGGTTTTGTCGAGCCCGGTGTTATATCTGAGCCAATTGCTGATTCTGCTTTGATAGACGAGATAAGCAAATGGTCCGGTGGAATGCTTGCCCGAGTTCAGCTCGAAGAGGCTCTTCATTCGCTGCAGTCGTCAATTCACTGGTTGTATGAATTTGACGGATCCGCCAGGCACCTGGCGAAACTAAAGAACCTAACCAGCGACCTAATTGGCTCGTTTGTGACCAGAACCACCGAGGCAATCCTTCAGAATGCGAGCAAGAGCTCACTCACCAGGTATCGAGCAGGTGTGATCATTCCATCAAAGGTTCGAAGTGAAATTGCAGTTCTCAAGGGAATAGTCGCGTCAAGCGTCATGACACACAATTCACGACAGCCTTACTACGAGAAACAACGTGAACTGTTGATTGAACTGGCGGACAAGGTGCTTGCCCTAAATGGTGCCGAGTTAGATTCTGTGGCTGTCGAGCGCTGGCAGCAGGCAGCAAGCGACCAAGCCAAAAAACGTGTGGTTGTGGATTTCGTAGCATCGCTGACAGATCCAGCTGCAATCGCCCTGCATGCAAAGCTCTGCGCCTAGGATTTGGTTATGGCCGGTCGCGTTTCACAAAAAGATGTTGAGGAGCTCAAGGAGCGTGCTGACATCGTCGAGATTGTCGGTTCTTATGTTTCGCTAAAACCTGCCAGTTCGGGTTCATTTAAGGGTCTGTGCCCTTTTCACGATGAAAAGTCACCAAGCTTCAATGTCAGGTCTAATCCGGCTTTCTACCACTGCTTCGGCTGCGGTGCTGGTGGGGATGTTTATAAGTTTTTGCAGGAGATTGAGTCAATCAGCTTTTCGGAGGCAATTCTAAAACTGGCTGACAAAGTCGGTTATCAGCTCAATTATGAGCAGGGAGACGAGGAAGGTTCCACTCGATCGAGACTACTTGCGCTGAATAAATTTGCAGCTGAGTATTATCAACGCGAATTGAACTCAGCCGAGGGGCAGACCGCAAAAGATTTCCTTGTCACTCGCGGATTCGATCAGGGTGCAGTTGCACATTTTGGAATTGGCTACGCTCCCAAAGGTTGGCAAAATCTAATTGACGCTGCCAAGAAACAGGGTTATGAGTTGGCCGAGCTGGTTACAGCGGGGTTAGCGATGGAGAGCGATAAGGGCGGCTATGACCGCTTTAGAGGCAGGGTTCTCTGGCCGATTCGAGATGCTAACTCCCAGGTGCTGGGATTTGGAGCCAGAAAACTCTATGACGATGATCAGGGACCAAAGTATTTAAATACCCCCGAGACTCCTGTGTATCACAAGAGTGGAGTCCTCTACGGACTAGATCTAGCCAGGAAGGCAATCGTAAAAAGCCGCCAAATTGTTGTCGTGGAGGGGTATACCGATGTGATGGCCTGCCATCTGGCTGGTATTGAAACAGCGGTGGCAACCTGCGGCACGGCATTTGGCGAAGATCACATAAGAATCATTAATCGGCTGCTTGGCCAATCAACTGAGCCGGCCGAAGTGATTTTCACGTTTGACCCCGATGCCGCTGGAGAGAAGGCTGCCCTTCGGGTCTATGGCGACAGTTCTAAATTCAACGCATTAACTTTTGTTGCAAGCGGTCCGGAGGGGCTGGATCCAGCAGACCTTCGGCAATCTCGTGGCGACATGGCGATCACTCAAATGCTCGAGCAAAAAAAGCCCCTGTTCGAATTCGTCATTCGTCACAGGATTTCCCAATTCTCACTTCAAGACTTGGACTCTAGGGTCGCAGCAGCTCGCGCAGCTGCGCCGGTTGTGGCAGCTATTACAGATCCGGCCTTGAAGTCTGGCTACACCAAGGCTCTTGCTGATTGGGTCTCCTTGGATAGTTTTGAGGTCGAGCAGCTGGTTCGTTCGGGCACTAGAGAGCAGGTTAGGCAGGCTGTTCAGCCACTTCGCCAATCAGGTTCTCCTGTCAATCAGACCCCTGACCCACAGACCAAAATGGAAATCCAGATTCTGCAGGTTTTGCTGCAGGCTCCCGGATCATTCTCGGCTTCTCAGGTGCGCAGAATGTTGGCGGCAGGTCTATCCAATCCTCAGGCACAGCGGATTCTAGAGGCCGCCAATTCCATAGCTAGTGACCTAGATGATCCAAATTTTGCAACGTTGCTCTCCTCTGGGATAGATGAGGCAGATCGTGACTTTATTCGGTCTCTAGTTATGGCGGAGCTGCCGGTTCAGAACGAGGCCGGTCTAGATCGCTATGCAAAGGGTGTTGTTCGAACGGCAATGCTGAACACACTTGGCCGAGAGAAGCAAGACCTGATGGCGGCCTTGAGGCGGATTGATGCCGCCGCTAGCCCTGACCAGGTCGCTCAGGTTCAGCGAGAACTGGTTGCCTTAGAATCCGAACGTCGTGAGTTGATGAAATAGCTCAGGAATCTGCTAATGTTGTCAGGCGCCCTTCGGGGATGCATTCCTCGGTAGCTCAATTGGCAGAGCAATCGGCTGTTAACCGATAGGTTCTTGGTTCGAGTCCAAGCCGAGGAGCCATTTCTTGAGGGCCCAGATGAACAAACAAGTGATTTCCACCTCTGTGTCTGTTGGCCTTGCCACCGGGCTCTATGGGGTTTCCTTTGGTGCGATTGGTGCCGCCAGTGGATTGAGTGTCCCGGCCGTCATGCTACTTAGTCTGCTGATGTTCTCCGGGGCCAGTCAGTTTGCATTTGTTGGCGTTATTGCAGCTGGCGGTGCTCCAGTCACGGCAATTTCATCAGCTTGGCTGCTTGGGGTTAGAAATTCGTTCTATGCGCTTAGGCTCAGCCCTGTTTTGGGTCCAAAAGGACTCTGGAAGCTATTGGCTGCGCAATTGACCATTGATGAGTCAAACGCCGTCTCAGCCGCACAGGAGTCAAACAGAGACCAAAGGTTGGGCTTTTGGGTCACTGGAGTAGCGGTTTTCACCTTTTGGAATGCCGCCACACTTCTGGGGGCAATCGGTGGAAACCTTCTCGGGTCAGTTGAAGCTTGGGGCCTAGATGGTGCAGCAGCAGCTGCCTTCCTAGGTCTGCTCTGGCCCAGGTTGAAGGGCAACTTGATTCTGGCTGTATTGGGCGCTGCGGTTGCTCTGGTAGCGATTCCGTTTACTCCCGCCGGGGTTCCAGTTCTGTTGGCGGCAGCGATTGCGCTTGCGCCAATCGGGAGGCGCTCATGATTTCAACGGTGCTTCTTGCCTCGCTTGCGGTTTTCAGCTGGAAAATCCTTGGTTACTTGGTCCCCGAGAGGTTCATCACTCCAGCCAGGCGCGAGTTAGCCGATCGAGTAACTGTTGCATTGCTTGCGGCTCTGATTATGCTTCAAACGTTCTCGATCCAACAGTCTTTGGTTGTCGATGCCAGGCTGGCATCGGTACTGGTCGCCGGAGTGTTGTTGGCTTTGAGGGTTCCGTATATTTTTGTGGTGCTGGCAGGCGCCATCACTGCAGCACTCTTGCGATATCTAGGGCTCTAAATAGTCTTGGCCGGGCATCCAGGCAAGTCCTGGAACACCCCAACCACTTGCCTTAATCGCTTTCTTCACCTGTTTTGAGTATGGCTTGATGAGTCGGTCCGAATACAAAATTCCATTCAGGTGATCAAATTCATGTTGGAATATCCGCGCAAGCCAACCGGTTGCAGAAATTTCGAAGGAGTTACCTTCAATGTCTAGTGCTTTGAGGTTTACGGAGTCTGATCTCCTAAGGGGATAACGTTCGCCAGGAATCGAAAGGCAACCCTCGCTGTCGGCTTCCAGTTCTGGATCGTCTTGATCAAAAGGCTCGAGGCTGAGCTCAGGATTGATTGCAACACCTCGATGAAGAACTCCAAGGTCTTCCCATGAATAGACGAAAATTCTGAGGCCAACACCTATTTGCGGAGCCGCTAGGCCAACCCCAGGGGCTGCGTCCATGGTTTCGTACATGTCTGCGACAAGTTCCGTAATCTCTGGCGTTATTTCTTGAACCTCATCAGCAACTGCGTGCAGTACCGGCTCTCCGGTAATTCGTATTCTCAGCAATCCCACGGCTCCAATCTACCGAAGGTTTAGCGTAATTGGTCTAGGCTTGCAGAGGCTCGAAACCAACAGGAGAGATGTTTTGTTTACACCCGAATTGGTCAGGATTCTGGCAATTCTCCTTGCAATTATTGGAGCCATTTTTCTCTCCCTCGGCGCTCAGTTTCAAAACGATGCCGTGACTAAACACCATGCCCCCCAGCAGGCCAGAATTGGTGGCCTCAGCCTTCGGCAGGTGGTTGATCTACTGCGTAGGCCAAGGTGGCTAACTGGAACCAGCTTCCTGGTGTTGGCAATTGTGTTTCAGCTTTCGGCATTGGCTCTTGCGCCGTTGATCGTGGTCCAGCCAATCGGCGCAATTGCCTTGATCATGACTTCAATTTTGAATGCACGAATCTACAAGCTCCGTCTTGACTTCAAAACACTGCTTGCCATCGCGGTTACTACCGCCGGCGTCGGTGGATTTGTTGGTTTTGCTGCGTCCAGCGCTGTGACAGTTGAACTCAATGATGAAAAGTTACTTCAGGTAGTCGGTGTTTTATTTGCACTGCTTGTGATGTTCGGAATTCTTTTTTGGCGTTCAAAGGGTCAAGTCAGTGCCCTTCAGTTTATTTTTGGTGCGGGTGTTCTTTATGGATTCGTGGCATCGCTGGCGAAGGTGGTTCTACAGCGACTATTTCAGCAGGACTACGACCTCCTTACGTTGCTTGCTTTGGCGACTTTGATTGGTGCAACTGTTCTCGGCGGCTGGTTCGTTCAAAATGCTTACTCTTCAGGGCCACCAGACTTAGTGATAGCTGGTTTGACTGTGATAGACCCCGCAGTTGCTGTTGGAATTGCCGTGGTTATCCTCGGTGAGGCCGAAGGGGCTAGTGGTCTGCAGATAATTGGTTTTGTTTTATCAGGCATAACTGCGATTATCGGGGTGTTAGTTCTAAACAGAGTCCACCCGCAACTCAGCGAGAAAGACAACTAGTGAGTGATCCAATTAAGGTTCTGATTGCCTGCGACACTTTCGCACCTGACATAAATGGGGCGGCTAGGTTTGCCGAGCGGCTAGCCGGCGGACTTGTCCGAAATGGCCACGACGTACACATAATCGCCCCCAGCAATGAGTCATGGTTTGGAACCAGGCAAGAAACACACGATGAGGCCGTGATGACAGTGCATAGACTCAAGAGTCACAAGCTTCCGAATCACAAGACACTGAGGTGGCCAACGCCTTTTGGAATGACTTCAGCTATCAGAAAAATAGTTGCTGAACTCAATCCAGACGCCCTGCACATTCAATCTCATCTGGTGATTGGAAGATTTGCCCTGCGGGCAACTCGGGGCATGAAAATTCGCAAGATTGCCACCAACCACATCATGCCTGAAAACCTTCTGCGATATTCACTGCTGCCGAAGTTCTTGCACCCACTAGCGATGAAAATAATTTGGGGCGACGCAGGTCGAATTCTAAGGAAAATGGACGCTCTCACAACTCCAACAAGGCGAGCAGCTGAATTGTTGGAGCAGGCAGCTGGCGTAAACGACGTATTGGCTATTAGTTGCGGCATAGACGCATCCAGGTTTGCCAACAACACACCAACCCAGAATAAGAAACCAGTCGCCCTGTTCCTTGGCCGTCTTGATGATGAAAAGCGCCTGAACATCCTCTTGACGCAATGGCTAAGCTGGAGAAGTTTCCAGAGCTGCAACTCAATCTGGTTGGAGACGGTGGAGAGCGAGAGCGTCTAACGAAGCAGGCGGCCAGTTTGGGCCTGACTGATCGCGTTCACTTCCTTGGACACATAACTGATCAGGAGCTCCCAGGAGTCTACGAAGACTGCACCGTTTTTGTAATGCCTTCGATTGCTGAGCTGCAGTCGATAGCAACCATGGAGGCGATGGCATCCGGAAGACCGATTATTGGTGCTGACGCAATGGCTCTTCCACACCTTGTTCACGACGGCGACAACGGCTACCTGTTCCCTCCTGACGATGCCGACGAACTTGCAAAGAGACTTGAGCTGGTTTTAGAGGCAGACGAAACTGAGCTTGCACGAATGAGTGAAAACTCGCTTCACCTAATTCAGGCTCACGATATCGCGCGGACTATCACAATTTTCGAGGATCTCTACCGAGGTGTTGGCGAGACCCGCCCAACCACGGACGACAATGCCCCGGAGTATATGCTTCCGATTGGCCGACTTTCGGTTGGTGTTCGCAAGCGCTTGGCCGAATTTCGCAGGGATGCGGTGAGGTTGCGTGAAAGGGCTGAAGGTGCATCTGAATCTGCTCGCGGCAGACTTTCCGAGGTGGCAGACGGTGCCAGAGAGCGATTGATGGAAGTCAGGGGAGAGGTTCGGGAACAGTTGTCTGAGTTCCGAGCCGATGTCACCGAGGCTGCGAAGAAGCTGCGCAGAAAAAAAGACTAAACTGTCACAGGCTGGGGGCGTTAGCTCAGCCGGTTAGAGCAAACGACTCATAATCGTTCGGTCGCGGGTTCAAGTCCCGCACGCCCCACCACTAATTGGCCTGCTGTTCCTCTAGGTAGCAACTGGCGCAGAGGGACTCGTAACTAACCTTGTCTCCATCAATGGCAACCTGATCACCATCAAAAGTAAAAGCTCCATTTAGCATTCGTGCATTGAACATAGCTTTGCGTCCACATCGACAGATGGTTTTCAGTTCCTCGAGCGAGTGTGAAATCTCCATTAGCCTTCTGCTACCAGGAAATGACATTGTTCTGAAATCGGTCCTAATTCCATATGCCAAGACTGGGATCCTGTCGAGAACGGCAAGCTCTAAGGCCTGATCAACCTGTTCTGCGGTTAGGAATTGCGATTCATCAATTAGTAGACAGGCTATTGATTGCCCGTGCTCAGCTTTTGCCAATAGGCCTGCCTCATGAAAAAGGGTTCGAAGGTTTTGAGCCGGTTCAACGAGGAAATCGACATCTCTAGAAACCCCAAGCCTTGAGACTATTGCCCGGTCTCCCTTGGAATCGATCGCTGGTTTGGCTAGAAGCACCTTCTGCGAGCGTTCCTCATAGTTGAATGCTGCTTGCAGCAAGGCTGTGGACTTGCCTGAATTCATTGCGCCATAGCGAAAGTAAAGTTTGCTCATTTGTTATTAGATTACTGTCTGGAGGCGCGGTTAGACATTTGCCACGAAGTCAGAGGGCTTAAATAATCTGGGACAGGAACTTTTTCGTCCTAGCTTCTTTCGGGTTGTCAAAGATCTGCTCTGGGGTGCCGACCTCGACAATCTCACCGTCAGCCATAAATACAACTCGATCCGCTACTTCTCTGGCGAATCCCATCTCGTGGGTCACAACCACCATGGTCATGCCCTCTCTCGCAAGTTCCTTGATAACGTCCAGAACCTCGTTAATCATTTCTGGATCAAGCGCCGATGTTGGCTCATCAAAGAGCATCACCTTCGGCTTCATGGCCAAGGCCCTGGCAATGGCCACACGTTGCTGCTGACCACCCGAAAGTTGGGCTGGGAACTTGTCAGCCTGCTCTGGAATCTTTACCCGCTCCAGAAGGCTGTGGGCAAGCGCCTCGGCTTCAGCCTTCGGCATGCTGCGAACCTGCCTTGGGCCTAGAGAGATGTTTGACAGCACAGAAATGTGAGGAAACAGGTTGAACCCCTGGAAGACCATTCCGGTTTCTTTTCTGATCTCTTGAATGTTCCGGACATCGGTAGTTAGCTCGGTACCGTCCACGATAATGCGGCCCTCATCGTGCTCTTCAAGCATGTTTATGCAGCGAATCATCGTTGACTTACCGGATCCGGATGGTCCAATCACAACAACAACTTCTTGTTTTCCAACATTGAAGTTGATGTCCTTCAGTGCTTCGAAGTCCTTGAATCGCTTATAGACGTGCTCAAGACTGACAATCACCTCAGCACCAGCATCACCGCTGATCTTGGTGGCGTCTGCGTAAGTTTCTTCACTCATCGAATACCTACTCCTAGTTTCTTTTCCAGTCTTTGGCTTTCCCGGCTCATGACATACGAACCAACCCAGAACAACAAAGCTACGAATCCAAGTGACTCATAGACAAGACCCTGTCCCAGGTACGCATCCTGTTTGGTGATGGCCTCGCCAACTTTTAGTAGCTCAAGCATGCTCAAAGCCGCACCCGCAAGGGTGGTGTCCTTGAACAAGCTGATGAATTGACCAATTTGGGCAGGAATCACATTGCGTAGGGCCTGTGGCAGGGTGATCAAAAAGATAATTTTCACAGTTGGAAGACCAAGTGCCTTGCCGGCTTCAGTTTGTCCTTTGGAGATCGACTGCAGCCCACCACGAATGATCTCAGCTAAGTAGGCTGCGGTGAACATCGTGAATACAGTGATTGCCCTGAATGTCGCACCGGGTGCGATTTCGGATGGAATAAAGAACTCAAGCGCAACGCCGGCTAGCAGCAGCAGCACAAATAGCGGTGCTCCTCTAACTAGCTCGATGTAGGTAGTGGAAATAAGGCGGATTATCGGAAGCGAGGACTTTCGTCCTAGCGCCAACAGCACACCAAGCGGGAACGCTAAAACGATGCTGATAATCGCTATGTAAACATTGATTAGGAATCCGCCCCATTCCTCGAGCTCTGAGACCAACAGGGTCTGCAAGATCAGAATCGTCGGCGTTAGCACCAGAAGCAACTGCCAGATAATCCATGGGATTTTTGAGAGAAGGGGCAATTTTCTCCGGGCTGTTCCGACTGCTCTTCCAACCAGGATTGCAAGTACTACGCCTAGGCCAACCAGCAACGCCTCCAGGGATCCGGCCAATGCAATAATCACAACGCCAAGTGCGATGATCAGTCCAAATCTTGTGAAGACATCCAGCAACGCCATGCCAATTGATTTTGACTTGGTTGTATCTCTTGTTGAGCTTGCAGCTACAGCGCCTATCCAGAAGGCCAGAGCGATTATTGACGCTCCCAGCATCCACATCAGTTCCTCTGGGAACCTGCCCACCAAAAGTAACTTAAGGTTGACCTCGATTATCTCCCAGCGTCCGGTGATGAAGATGAATCTAAAAAGTTGCCAGATGACATAACCAGCCAGTGCTGCAACAGCAATCGACACAATCGAGTCACCGACCGATCGAAACATGTTTCTTCTAATCCAAGTCATCATCGCTCCACCAGTGCCAATTTCCGGTTGAAGTAATTGACCACCAAGCTCGTGATTAGAGAGATGAACAAATAGACCAGCAGCGTCAGAGTGAACGCCGGAACCGCCGGGGAGCCATTTCCAACTGTGATTTGGGCAACCTGGGTTAGCTCAAAGTAACTAATCGTTGCACCCAGTGAGGAGTTCTTAATTAGATTCAAGTACTGGTTTCCTAGTGCTGGCATAGCAACCCGAAATGCCTGAGGGAGAATCACAAGGCGCATTTTCTGACCCGGGCTGAGCGCTATGGCGTCAGCGGCCTCTCCCTGTCCCTTCGGCACAGCAAGAATTGAGCCTCGAACAATCTCGGCAATGTGGCTGCTGGTGTAAACAACGAGTGCAACGAGGAGTGCAAAGAATGATGGGTCAAGACGCAACCCACCAACAGTTCCGCGACCCTCGACAAATGGCAGGGTCCATGTGAAATCTAATAACATCCAGCCCGCAATCAGGATCGCGATGGCGATCAGGACTCCGATTCTCAGCCCATAGGATGGCTTCCCGGATTTGTCCGACTGAGCATTCCGGATTTTGACGGTCGCCCAGAGCGCAATTAGCGAAGTCGCGATTAGCCCGAGAAGGACCCAGCCTGAACCCTCAAACCATGGCAGAGCCAGGCCTCTATTTGAAATAACAAAGAGATCAAGCGGTAACCAGGCTTCATCAATACGGGGGAAGGTTTGGAGCACGACAGCCAAGTTCATGAATGTCAGTAGAAGAAGTAACGGAAGGTTGCGAACAACTTCAACGTATGCTGCGGCTACTGTCCGCAATAAAAAGTTTCTGGATAGCCTGGCAATACCAATCAGAGTTCCTAGGACGGTTGCGAGCAGTATCCCGGCAAGTGCTACTCGGAGGGTATTGAAAAACCCTAAAACAAGTGCGTCACGTACCGGCTGTGATTGATCAAAATCACTGCCTGGAATAGTGAAACTGGCTGGGTTGTCAAGAAATGTCAGGTCTGTCTGAATTTGAGACTTTGAAATATTTACCTGGTAGTTGTTATAAAGCCAGAAGATTAGGGCAAAAACTCCGGCGACCACTAAGAGCTGGAAAGCCCAGCGCAAGACTCTAATGTCTCGCCATAGTGGCACTTTGGCGGGTGTGCTTGGAAGAGAGCTCATGTTTCAGAGCTCCCTTCCAAGTACGACCACGGTTCTACTTACCTTTGCTTGAGTGTTTAGCGGTAAGGAGGTGCGTAGAGGATTCCACCATCGGTCCATAGCGCGTTAACTCCACGCTCAAGCCCAAGTGGTGCTAGGTGACGATCGAAGATCTCACCGTAGTTACCTACCTGCTTGACGACCTGGTAAGCGAAGTCAGTAGGTAGTCCCAGGCTTGGGTCTAGGACAGCAGAACCATCAGCAGATTCGATCTCCTGACCTAGGAAGCGAAGGATGCTCACGTCCTCGGTGCTAGAAGCGATCTGGTCGACGTTTGCGCTTGTGATGCCGAACTCTTCAGCCTGAATTGTGGCAAGAATTGCCCAGTTCACGGCCTGTGCCCATGCGGTGTCACCGTCTAGAACAGCAGGTGCCAAAGGCTCCTTTGAGAACACCTCAGGAAGGATTGAAAGTGCTGATGCACCCTCTGGGTACGCTGAACGGAAACCAGTCAGCTGGCTTACATCTGATGACCATCCATCACACTGTCCGGCAATGAAAGCCTCCAGGATCAGGTCGGTGTCGTCAAATGAGCGAACTTCCCAGTTAAGGCCTAGTCGAGATGACTCGAGAGCTGCGTTACCCTCGGTTGTGGTTCCCTTTGAAACACAGACGATCGCGCCGTTCATGTCTCCCACGGAGTCATAGCCACTGTCTGATGCAACCATCATTCCCTGGCCATCGTAGAAGTTTGGCTGTAGGAATGTTGCTGCCTCGCTACCATCACGCGTTGCGGTCCAGGTCGTGTTCCTTACTAGAACATCAATTGAACCACTCTGAAGTGCAGTGAAGCGGTCTGCGGTCTCTAGGTCAACCATTTCGACGGCAGTGGCATCGCCCAAAACAGCTGCGGCAATAGCCTTACAGAAGTCAGAGTCGAAGCCGACGTGCTCACCGGAGTCGTCAAGTACTGCGAAACCTGGAAGTGCGTCTCTGGTGCCGCAGCGAACAACTCCTGCAGCCTTAACGCTTTCCAGCAGTGAAACACTGGCAGCAGTCTCGGTCGAGGTTGTTGACTGAGTAGCTGCACTTGTGGTCTCTTCAGTCGTTTCGGTAGTGGCACAGCCACTAAGGAATAATGCCGAAGCTGCGACAGCAGCAACAGCGATCATGGATTTCTTCATTAATGCACCCTTTCAATTAGGCGAACTGCTACCGCTGTGGGAAATTATTGGACTACCTTCCACAACGATGCAGTTACAACTTATCCTCTGCACAATGGTGATTATGGCCAACTGGTTCATTGTTACCTAAGCGCAACATAGGGAACTTCTAGTTGAAATCGAAACCTGAGGATTGCCGACTGTATTTAGTTTCTGATTGACAAATTATGCTTCAGAGTTTTAGCCTGTGAAGACGATCCAGGACGTTGGGGAAGACGAAACTGGATCGGAGCAAGGTGTCAAATACTGACATTTGGCTACTGTCAGTAGCCAACGAGGCGATCGTCGGAGTTGAAAAACTTTTGGCGACGTTCGATTTGCATGCCTCCTGGTCCCCTCAAGTAAATTCTGGTAACTCATTCCAAGCTAGGCTGCCTGCATCTCTAGATCAGGGACAGGTCGAGACAATGGCCAGTGAGCTGTCCAAACTCTGCCATGCCTTCGAAATCACCAACAACTCAGAAGAAGCAGGACTTTTTCTCTATTTCAAGGGCCTAGGACTGAAGCGAGTCCCTTTGGATGCAGCAGGCGAACCTGTTATCAGAATTGGCAGGCTAAAGCACCTGATGGAAGTTTCAGCGGGTAGTAACGCCGAATTGGCAAGACTTATTAGGCTGGAGGCCGCAATTGCATGGCTGGATGTGCTGGAGCCATATCGCAGATCAACCACAAGAGTAGAAATGATGCCGAGGGCTGTTTAGATACTTCGGAATGCGAGAACCGCGTTGTGGCCACCAAAGCCAAAGCTGTTGCTGATAGCAACCGCATTTGGCCTAGATAAAGCCGTTGCCACTCCTGGAACGTTTAGCGGAATAGCAGGATCCTGGTCATCGAGGTTGATTGTTGGGGGAACCATTTGGTTCTTCAGAGCCAAAATCGTGAATACCGCTTCGATAGCACCAGCACCGCCAAGTAGGTGTCCGGTAGACGCCTTAGTCGCCGCAATCATTAGGCTCTCGGTGTGATCGCCAAACACGCGCTTTATAGCGGTGTATTCGGCAATGTCACCAACCGGAGTCGAGGTTGCGTGCGCGTTTACGTGTTCAACATCCTCGATTGATACGTCGGCCTGCTCCAGCGCAGCGAGCATTGCCCTAGCAGCCCCGGCACCCTCTGGGTCTGGGGCAGTGATGTGGTAAGAGTCGCTAGTTACCGAACCACCAACAATTTCACAATAAATCTTCGCGCCACGAGCTTGTGCCGCCTCGAGTGATTCGAGCACCAGTGCCCCAGCACCTTCTCCCATGACAAAACCATCTCGGTTCAGATCGTATGGTCGGGAAGCCTTTTCGGGGGCATCATTTCGCTTGCTCAGGGCATGCATCGCAGCAAAAGCTGAGATCGGCAGCGGGTGAATGGCGGCCTCTGCACCACCGGCAACAACTACGTCCGCCTCGCCCCGTTGAATTCTGTGAAAGGCGTTGGCGATGGCCTCGTTGCCCGATGCACAGGCACTGACTGCGGTGTGAACACCTGCCCTAGCCCCCAATGCCATGCCGATGGCCGCAGCTGGACCGTTTGGCATCAGCATCGGGACGGTCATTGGTAGTACTCGCCTGGGACCGCGCTCTTTTAGGGCATCAAAAGCATCAAGCAGGGTCCAGACTCCACCGATGCCGGTGGCAAAGTCCACTGCCAAACGCTCTGGCTCGACCTCTGGTTCTCCGGCGTCTGCCCAAGCCTCGCGGGCGGAAATCAAGGCAAATTGGGAGGATGGGTCTAGGCGCTTTGCTTCTTGTGGTGTGAGCACATCAAGTGCTGAGATTTTTGCCTGCCCTGCAAAAGTGACAGGGATTTCATAACGAGCAACCCATTCTTGTTCCAGGGTTGAAACACCACTTTTTCCTGCCAACAGGGCTTCCCAGCTAGCAGGCGCGTCACCGGCTAGGGGAGTAGTAGCCCCTATGCCAGTAACGACGACGCGCTTCATGTTAGCCCTGGTTCTCCGTGATGAAGTTCACTGCGTCTGCCACAGTGATTAGGTTCTTTACTTCCTCGTCTGGAATCTTGACGCCGAACTTGTCTTCTGCGTTCACAACGATGGTCATCATCGAAATCGAGTCGATGTCTAGGTCGTCAGTGAAGGACTTGTCCATCTGGACAGCGTCAGCGGTAATGCCGGTCTCATCGTTTACTAGTTCAGCTAGACCAGCTAGAACTTCCTGCTGTGTGTGTGCCATGTGGGCTTCTCCTAAATGTTCGGATCGTAATGGGTTTATTTTATGGGAGTTCTACAACTTGAGCTGCGAAGGCAAGCCCCGCGCCGAAACCAATTTGTAAAGCATAGCCACCTGACTTGACCTGCTTTTCTTTCAGCAGGCGATGCATTGCAAGTGGTATTGATGCTGCCGACGTGTTACCGGTCTCTGCAATGTCCCTTGCAACAACAACGGATTCAGGTAATTTCAATTGCTTGACAAATTCGTCAATAATTCTCATGTTGGCTTGATGGGTAACAAGTGCGGAAAGATCCTCAGGTTCCAAGCCAGCCTCCTCAAGTGCTTGCCTCGCCACCTTGGACATTTCCCAAACGGCCCAGCGGAATACTGATTGGCCCTCTTGAATTAGCGTTGGCCAGGCTGCTTTTCCATCGCGGAAGTCGGTGATGGAATCAGTCATGCCAACTTTGTCCCAATTTGATCCGTCTGCACCCCAAACGGTTTTTGAAATTCCAGGGTGATCGCTTGGACCAACCACTGCTGCGCCAGCACCATCGCCAAGCAGGAAGCTAATTGTGCGATCGGTGGGGGAAAGGAAATCGGAGAGCCGCTCGCCACCAACTACTAGAACATACCGTGCCAATCCCGAGCGGACCATGGCATCCGCCTGGGCAATTCCATAGCAATACCCGGCACAGGCCGCGGATATGTCGTAGGCAGCGGCCGAGTGCGCCCCAACTAGTTCTGAGAGCAGCGATGCTCCTGATGGTGTCTGGTACGGAAAGGAAATGGTTGCCAGAATGACTGTGTCTATTTCACTTGGGTCTATACCACTGGCTGCGATGGCCTCTTTTGAGGCTTCGGTAGCCATGTCCATGAGCGACTGGTCCTCGGCGGCTCGAACTCTTGTGATCACGCCAGTGCGCTGCCGGATCCATTCATCCGAAGAATCAATAGGTCCTGCAATCTCATCGTTAGTCACAACTAGCGAACCTCGAGAGGCACCTAGGCCGTAAATTCGACTGTGAGAAACGGGCGTGGATTCCTTTAGTTGCTTCATGCCGATACCTTTTCAAAATCACTTGGTGTCTTCAAGGCTATCGCTTTGCATCCTGGTATCCCTCGTTTTGCCAATCCAGCTAGAGCACCAGCTGGTGGAAGTTCGATGAACACCAGCTCCTGGCCTACAAGTGATTCCATGCAGAGATCCCAGCGAACCGGGTTGGAAACCTGCGTGATCAAAGAATCTAGGTATGCCTTTCCAGAAGCAACCTCCAGACCGTCTTTGTTCGACCAGAGCCTAATCTTCGGGTCTTGGGCCGTGACGTTAGATGCATGTTTGGCAAGCTCCTGCTGTGCACTTGCCATGAAGCTGGTGTGGAATGCGCCTGCAACCTTGAGTTCAATTGCCCGGGTTTTTTCTGGTGGATTGGCTACTAGTTTCAGAATCTTCTCTTTTGCTCCTGCCGCAACAACCTGACCTGCGCCGTTGTGGTTGGCAATAACTAGCTCCAAACCAGGCAGATGGCTTGTGATCTGCTCAATGTCACCGCCGAGGATTGCGGCCATAGATGTTGCTGTCTCTTCGGCTGCCGAAGCCATTGCAGTTGCTCTGATCTTGACCAGTTGCATTGCATCCTGATCGCTGATCACTCCTGAAATCGCAGCGGCGGCAAATTCACCGACCGAATGCCCCAAGACGCCGTCAGGGGAAAATCGCTGCTCATTTGATCGAAATGCGGCGATTGATGCTGCCACTATCAAAGGCTGCGCACTCGAAGTGTCCTTGATTTGTTCTTCACTTGCACTCGTCCCCAAGTGAAGTAGGTCCATGTCTGCGTATTCAGAGAGTAGGCGTAGCTGTTCTTTGAAACCAGGAACTTCATCTAGCCATGGAACTAAAAATCCTTCAGTCTGTGAGCCCTGTCCCGGGCAGGCAAGAATTTGCATAACTATCTCTTTACTCCTGATTCGTTGTCAGCAATCGCCCCAATCGCGATCGCGATTTGCAGCATGAATGCGGTTCGCGCATGGGTGGGGTCCTGGCCAATTATTTCGTTGATTCGCTTTAGGCGATACCTGACCGTGTTGGCATGAACAAATAGTTCTTTTGAGGTGGCTTCAAGCGACCTTCCACAATCTAAGTAGGCCCTTAATGTTGGCAATAGGTCAGCCTGTGAGTTTGCCAACGGGAAATAGAACCGCTCCAGCATGCTCTGTTTGGCAATTGGGTCTCCCGAGAGAGCTCGTTCTGGAAGGAGGTCATCGGCGGGGGTTGGTCTGGCCATGTGGTTTACGGTTCCGGCAACAGCGTGTGCAGCAAGAGCGGCTTTGGCCGACTTGGAGGCATCTGAGACGCTTAGGACGGTTGGGCCTAGCACCAAGGGGCCTGTGCCAAAGTAGTCGATGAGTGCAATTGCCGTATTTAGAATTTGTAGATCAGCGCCCTCGGATGGGCTGAGCAGTCCAATCACTGCAACCTGCCGTCTTCCCTGGATTCCGATCAACACATCCGCACCCAACTTACGCGCGACTTTTCTAACGCCGTCAGGATCTTCACTTGTCGGCGTGGCACCAAGCAGCACCGCCACCTGCCCGTCGGCTTGCCAGCCTAGGGCAGCAACACGTGAGCTAATCTCTTGGGATCTTTCTCCGCTGATGATTGAGTCAACGACTAGGGCCTCAAGCCTGGCATCCCAGAGGCCTCTAGCCTCTGCAGCCTTGGCATAGACATCAGCCGCACTGAAAGCCATGTCTCTTGAATAGCGAAGTACCGCTTCGTGGAGGTCGGGGTGTTGGTTGACCACAGTCTCTTCAACCATTTCAACCACAACTTGAATTAACTGCAGAGTCTCCTGGAGCGAGATTGATCGAAGAAGCTCCCTGGGCGCGTTGCCGAAAACATCAGCGGCAACCCATGGTTGCGACTTTGGATCTTCGTACCAGTGGATAAAGCTAGTGATTCCGGCTTGCGCCACGCTTCCAACCGCCGCTCTACGAGCCGGCGGCATCTGTCGGTACCAAGGCAGGGTTTCATCCAGCCGAATTAGGGTTGCAGTGGCAAGTTCTCCGGCAATGGATTTTAGCCACGCAAGATGCTTAGGCGTCGCCACCGGCCGTTCCACTGGTTCCAGCCGACACATCATGCAGACGATACTTATCAATTGCCTGCTGTGGGATGTGTTCGGCGATATCACCCTGCTTGACTAGCTGCTCAAGAACACGAACTGCTATCGATGGTCCGTCAATCTTGAAGAATCTTCTGGCTGCAGCTCGGGTATCGGAGAACCCAAAACCGTCTGCTCCAAGAGTTGCATAGTCACTGTTTACCCAGGGCCGGATCATGTCTGGAACAGCATGCATGTAATCGCTCACACCCAAAGTCGGACCCTTGGCATCGGCAAGCTTCTGGGTCAGGTAAGGCATAGGCGCGTCTTCGTTTGGATACAGGAACTTTTGCTCATCGGAGGCTAGTCCATCGCGACGCAATTCATTCCAGCTCGTCACTGACCAAACATCAGCTGATACTCCCCATTCAAGCAAAAGCTGCTGAGCTTCCAACGCCCATGGCAAGGCAACGCCTGAGCCCAGAATCTGGGCCTTGTGTCCAGGTGCAGTGTTGCTGCTTATCTTGTGAATACCGCGAACAATTCCATCAACATCGACATTTTCTGGCTCAGCAGGCTGCAGCATGGGTTCGTTGTAAACGGTGAGGTAATACATGACGTTTGGATCCGGGTGCTCTCCGCCATACATGCGCTCAATACCGCTTCGAACAATGTGTGCCACCTCATAGCCGTATGCAGGGTCATAGCTGACAACGGCCGGGTTCGTGCTTGCAAGAATTGGCGAGTGACCGTCAGCGTGCTGAAGTCCTTCTCCAGTCAAGGTTGTGCGGCCGGCGGTTGCGCCGATCATGAAACCTCTGACCATCTGGTCTCCGGCGAGCCAAATGGCATCGGCTGTCCTTTGGAAACCAAACATTGAATAGAAGACGTAGAACGGAATGATTGGTTGACCGTGTGTGGAATAACTGGAGCCAGCTGCTGTAAATGCGGCTAGCGAGCCAGCTTCATTGATTCCAGTGTGCAGAATCTGGCCATTTGTTGCTTCCTTGTAGCTCAACAGCAACTCTCGGTCTACCGAGAGGTAGTGCTGACCTCTTGGGTTGTAGATCTTTGCGGTTGGGAAGAACGCGTCCATACCGAAGGTTCGCGCCTCATCCGGAATGATCATGGAGATTCTCTCTCCGGTTCCGTCAGATTTGAGAAGGTCCTTGAGCATTCTCACAAATGCCATGGTTGTGGCGATTTCCTGATTGCCTGAGCCCTTCTTTGGTGCCTCATAGGCCTTTGCAGAGGGCAACTCGAAACTCACATACTTGCTTCTTCGTTCAGGCAGGTAACCACCCAGTTCGCGGCGACGCTCGTGCATGTATTCAATTTCAGGAGCATCGCGTCCCGGGTGGTAGTAGGGAGGCTGATACGGGTCCGCTTCAAGCTGGGCGTCGGTGATTGGAACGCGCATTTCATCTCGGAAACCCTTTAGGTTATCGAGTGTCAGCTTCTTCATTTGGTGGGTGGCGTTTCTACCCTCGAAGCTCTTGCCAAGACCATATCCCTTGACTGTCTTGGTGATGATTACTGTTGGCTGCCCCTTGTGGTTCACAGCTGCTTGGTAGGCGGCGTAGATCTTGCGGTAGTCATGGCCACCTCGCTTTAGTCCCCAGATCTGATCGTCTGTGAAGTCTGCAACCATCTGCGCGGTTCTTGGATCACGTCCAAAGAAGTTCTCTCTAACAAAGGCCCCAGATTCCGCCTTGAATGTCTGGTAGTCACCATCTGGGGTCTTGTTCATCAATTCCACCAAAGCACCTTCAGTGTCACGCGCAAGAAGAGTGTCCCATTCGCGACCCCAAATAACCTTGATTACGTTCCAGCCGGCACCTCGGAAAAAGCTCTCTAGCTCCTGAATGATCTTTCCGTTTCCACGAACCGGTCCATCCAGGCGCTGCAAGTTTGCGTTCACAACAAAGGTCAGGTTGTCAAGGCCATCATTGGCAGCTAGCTGGAGGGCACCACGGCTCTCAACCTCATCTAGCTCGCCATCACCCAAGAAAGCCCAGACGTGTTGCTGACTGGTGTCTTTGAATCCTCGCCCCTGAAGGTAGCGATTGAATTGCGCTTGGTAAATCGCATTTATTGGTCCCAAGCCCATTGAAACAGTTGGAAACTCCCAGAAATTGGGCAAAAGCCTTGGGTGAGGATACGAGGGCAATCCACCATTTGGGCTGGACTTCTCCTGCCTGAAGGCATCGAGCTGTTCAGGGCTAAGTCGATCCTCAAGGAATGCTCGTGCGTAGGGTCCCGGTGAGGCGTGCCCTTGAATGAAGATCTGGTCGGCGCCACCTTCGTGGTCATGGCCCTTGAAGAAATGGTTGAAGCCGACTTCGTATAGAGAGGCGCTAGAGGCATATGAGGAAATGTGGCCACCAACTGCTATGCCTGGACGCTGAGCTCTGTGAACCATAACTGCGGCATTCCAGCGCATCCAAGCTCGGTAGGTTCGCTCTAGTTGCTCGTCTCCGGGAAAATCTGGCTCGTCCTCGGTAGAAATTGTGTTGATGTAGTCAGTGGTGGGAATCAACGGGACATTTAGTTGCAAGTCGTGAGAGCGTCGCAACAGCGACTGCATGATTTCACGTGCTCGTCCACGCCCTTGGGCGTTGGCTAGTGCATCTAGAGACTCAAGCCACTCGGCTGTCTCCTGTGGGTCCTGATCTGGGTTAGACGGTCCGAACGCATCTTGGTTGTTATACGACACTAAAAAGCCTCTTTTCGTGGCCTGGATTCCTTGTGCTCTTGTGTGAGCGTCTAAAGTCTACTCATCGGCACAAAAACTTTCACGCCCAGGCATGGATAACGAACAGAAGGAGTTTGCAATGAGCATAAACGTTGGCGATCAAGCACCAGATTTCACTCTTACCAATCAGCACGGTGAAGAGGTAACGCTGAGTTCCTTCCGAGGGAAAAAGCCAGTAACACTGGTGTTTTATCCGCTTTCTTTTTCAGGGACCTGCACAGGGGAACTCTGCGAACTACGAGACAATCTGCAGGTTTTTGAATCAGCGGAGGTTGAACTGTTAGCCATCAGTGTTGATTCAAAGTTCACTCAAGCCAAATTCGCTGAGACCGAGGGCTATAAGTTCCAGGTTCTGGCTGATTTCTGGCCGCACGGAGCGGTAACTCAGGCCTACGATGCTTTCCTTGAGGAAAAGGGTCATGGAACCAGGGCTACCTACGTGATTGATAAAAACGGAGTCGTGGCCGCCAAGTTCGTCACCTCACCGGGTGAGGCCAGAAACATTAATTCCTATAAAAAAGCACTCGAACTTCTTTAATCTGCAGTTTTAGTAGTAAGCTTTCGGGCGGGCCTTTAGCTCAGTTGGTAGAGCGCCACGCTTACACCGTGGATGTCATCGGTTCGAGCCCGGTAGGGCCCACTCGAACGGCTTAGTTGCCATTTTTGGCAGCAATTGCAGCAATAATCTGATTGGCTTTAGCGATGGTTAAGCTTTCAACTCTGGTAGAGCAATTCAATAGTTTCTGGCCGGAATCTGGAACAGAAGACTGGGACAGGCCCGGGCTTATGCTGGGCTCCCGTGACCAGAATATATCTAAGGTTTTGTTGGCGGTCGATCTGACCAGTGAAGTCCTTGACGAGGCAGTTGCTGTAGGTGCGGAACTGGTTCTCACTCACCACCCGATGTTTTTGCGTGGCGTTCATTCACTCGCAGCTGATTCGGCTAGAGGTCATTGCGTTGCCAAGGCAACACTTGCAAACATCGCCGTTTATGCCGCTCACACCAATGCCGACTTCGTTCCTGGCGGAGTTTCGGACACCTTGGGTCTTTCATTGGGGCTAACTAAGACCTCTGCTCTGCGTACTAACCCGGAGCAGGGTTTCATTGGAAAGCTTGAGAGGCCGCTTTCACTATTTGATTTCAGTCGATTGGCGGCAAAAGTTCTGCCACCGGTTGCACAGGGGGTCATGGTCTCGGGTGATAAGGATCGCATGATCAACAACGTCGCTCTGGTTGCCGGAGCTGGGGATAGCTATCTTCAGGATGCACTAGTAGCGGGTGTTGACCTGTTCATAACCTCGGATCTTCGTCACCATCCTTCACAAGATTTTCTGGAGCAAAGCAAAATAGATGGCGGCCCAGCGCTGATGAATATTTCACATTTTGCAGCCGAGTGGCTCTGGCTCGAGAGAGCAAAGAGCCAGCTTGAGCAGGCATTTTCAGAGATTGAGTTTTTAGTAAGTGACCTTTCAACAGACCCATGGGATTTTGTGGTGATGCAATGAATATAGAAAACAGCCAGCTGCAAACCCTGCTCACCCTGCAGGCAAAGCTTGTGAAACTGAGAAAGCTCAAGGCTCAAATCGATCTCATCCTTGAGGGCAAGAAGATCGAAGAGATTAGAGTCAGACTGCTGAGCCTGAGCGCGGACGCTAGTCAGAAGCTAAGTGCCCACGAGGAGCTGCAGCGCGATCTAAAGCGCGCTGAAAACGACCTAGATTTGGTTGTGGCAAGAATCGAGAAAGACCAGGCACGTCTTTCTCAAGCCACTGACACCAGGGTAATTTCAGGTGTCCAACATGAATTGGAGAGCTTGGGCAAGCGTCGCTCCGAATTGGAAGATGCTCAACTTGAGCTCATGGAACGCGTAGAAGTTTCGTCTGCCGAGCAGGACCAAATTGCGCAGCAGCGTTCCGAGTTGCAATCAGATCTCGCCGCCGCAACCGAGGAAGCCAAGCAGGATCTAGCGTTGACCAAGTCAGAGCACGAAGCACTCGCTCTTGAAATTTCTGGGCTTCGCTCTGAAGTTGATGTTGAGCTGCTTGAGTTGTTTGAAAAACTAGCCTCCAGAGCAACCGCTGTCGGTGTTCTTCGAGGATCAACCTGTGGTGCGTGCAACATGAACCTGACTTCGACGGCGCTGGGACAGATTGGTGCGGTGCCGATGAACGAACTGGCAAGATGCCCTGAGTGCAGCGCGATAATGGTTCGAGAATGATTTTTGTTTACTGCGACGGTGCGTCCAGAGGAAACCCAGGCCCAGCCGCATACGGCGTTCACATTGAAGACGGTGCCGGAAACACCCTTGCCGACATTGGCGAAGTTCTAGGTGACCAAACCAATAACTACGCCGAGTATCAGGGGGTTATAGCCGCCTTGCGTTATCTGACCTCGACTGAATATCGCGACGTCACGATTCGCCTTGATTCAAAGCTTGTAGTCGAACAGCTAAGTGGTCGATGGAAGGTCAAGAGTCCAGAAATCAGAGAGCTAGTAGTAGAGGCTAGCGAATTACTTGGGGCATTCGATTTTGTTTTGGAGTGGATACCAAGAGAGCAAAACAGTATCGCTGATGCGCTAGCAAACAGGGCACTGGACCAAGGTGATTTTCAAACCGTTGAGGCAACTCTAGAACTGTCTGCAATCCAGCCGCGAAGCATTCGAGCACCACGACAAACCGTTGAGCCAACTACCTTGGTCGTGATTCGTCATGGGAGCACAGCTCAAACGGAACAGAATTTGATTGCCGGGGGAGACACTCCCGGTCCTGAGCTATCGGCTCTTGGTGTCAAGGAAGCTTCCTCGGCCGCTCTGGCAATTACCCCACTGCTTGAACAGTTTGGATTACCGCCAGTAGACAGAATTGTTCATTCCCCAATGCTACGAACCAAGCAAACTGCGGCCGAAATCGCCAAGCGTATTCAGGTCCAGATGGAAGAGGATTCACGCCTGCGGGAGATTGAGTTCGGAGATTGGGACGGCCTTTCAATGACTGAGCTGGAAATTGATTCGAGTTCCGCGCTGGCCAAATGGCGTTCTTCAGCTGACTTTGCTCCTCCTTCAGGAGAGTCAGTGACCGATCTTTCCAGGCGCGTCGAGTCTGTTGCGCAGGAATTGATTTCTTCCAATGTTGGAAAAACCGTGCTGGTAGTCACCCACATGATGCCAGCGAGGGGATTCTCTCGGTTGGCACAGCGCTCTGCCATCGACACATTCTGGAATCTGAACTTCGCCCCATCGGGAATCAGCGTTTATCGCTTTTATGGCACAGCTTTTGCCGAGACGTTCACAGTCAACTCTTGCGCACACCTAATAGACAGTTAGGCTTGAATCCGAGATGGGTCGGCTAGACGGTCGCGGCATTGCCGAGGAACGTCCGGGCTCCGCAGAGTACGGTGGTGGGTAACTCCCACCTGGGGTAACCCAAGAGAACAGTGCAACAGAAAGTAAACCGCCTCAAGAAATTGAGGTAAGGGTGAAACGGTGGTGTAAGAGACCACCAGCGGTTCAGGTGACTGAGCCGGCTAGGTAAACCTCACCGGGAGCAAGACCAAGTAAGGAGACGCTGAGAGCTACTCGCTCAAGTCTTCGGGTAGGTCGCTAGAGCCACAGAGCAATCTGTGGCCGAGATAGATGGCCGTTGGCGCGCAAGCGTGACAGAACCCGGCGTATCGGCTGACCCATCTCGCTAATTCATCACCTTGGTGGCCATTGCCGCTGCACCAATTATTCCGGCTGCATTTCTAGTTTTAGCCGGAATTATTTCTGTTTGAAGCTTCAATAACGGCAGGAATTGTTCGTGTGATTTACTTATCCCGCCGCCGACGATGAATAAATCTGGACTAAAGAGCATCTCAAGGTGTGAATAAAAGATTTGCAAACGCTCGGCCCACTGCTCAAAACTCAACCCTTCGGCTTCCATCACACCTGAGGATGCATATTTTTCAAAATCCTGGATCTCACCGATGTCCAAATGGCCTAGCTCGGCATTCGGAATCAGTCGCTTATTCAGAAAAAGAGCAGAACCAATGCCGGTTCCGAGGGTTGTCATAATTGTGAGGCCCTTGGCTTTTTTCCCGGCACCAAAGCGCATCTCAGCTACTCCGGCGGCATCAGCGTCGTTCAAGACATGAGTCTTTCTGCCGAGGCTCTTGTTGAAAAGGCGTTCGGCTTTCAGGCCGATCCACTCCTGGCTGACATTGGCCGCTGACTTGGTGACTCCGTGGCTGACAACAGCCGGGAAGCACACACCAACCGTGAGCTCTTTGGGCACTTCCAAATCAAGGATCAGCTGCTTGCAAACCTCGGCGATGTCGCTTGGCCTACCACCTTCTGGCGTTTCAATTCGAAGCCTCTCGGATAACAGCTCACCGGAACGAATGTCAACAACGGCAGCTTTGATTCCTGAGCCGCCAATGTCGATGCCAACTGCGCTCGAATTCATCATGGCAGCGTCAGAATCTCAGCACCGGACTCGGTTATAAGCAGAGTGTGCTCAAACTGGGCGGTGTAACTTTTGTCTTTGGTGGTAACTGTCCAGTCGTCTTTCCACATCTCCCAATCTTGACTTCCGAGGGTGAGCATTGGTTCGATGGTGAAAACCATGCCTGGTTCGATTAGGTCCCGATAAGCCGGTTCGTCATAGTGAGGGATGATCAGACCAGAGTGAAAACTAGTTCCAACTCCGTGTCCAGTAAAGTCTCGAACCACTCCATAGTTGAAGCGTTTCGCGTAGGTCTCAATGGCCCGTCCAATTATGTTCACCTCACGACCGGGCTTGGCGGCATTTATGCCTCGGTTCAGCGCCTCCTGTGTTCGTTCAACAAGAAGCCGAACTTCCTCTGGCCCATCGCCGATGACAACCGTCCCATTGGTGTCCCCATGAACACCATCCAAATACGCGGAAATATCAACATTGATGATGTCTCCGTCCTCGATGACGGTGTCATCAGGTATTCCATGGCAAATCACCTCATTCAGGGAGGTGCAAAGCGACTTGGGAAATCCGCGGTAACCAAGTGTGGATGGGTACGCTCCAGAATCACAGAGAAACTCATGGCCAATCTTGTCCAGAAAGTCTGTCGTCACGCCCGGCTGTGCATGATCTAGGACTGTTTGCAGAGCTTGTGCAGCTAGCTTGCTTGCCCTTCTAATGCGTTCGATTGTTTCTGAATCATACTTATCTCCGCCAACATGTGGCGCCGGTGCCGGCCTGCCAACGTACTCTGGTCTTTGTATTCCTTGAGGAACGGCACGAGGGCGGGAAATCGTTCCTGGTAATAATGTCTTGTCGGCGGCCTTTGGCATACCAGTAGTCTATTTTTCTAATTCATTTCGGGAGGGAACTTGGACGACAAGCCTCAATTTTGGCTAAACCTCAAAACAAATCAGGTTGAATCCGGACCTCAATCGCTCTCGGTGGATCGAATTGGACCTTTTGGTTCAGCCGCCGAAGCTGCAAAGGGCAAGGAAATGCTCCTGGAGAAGGCTCGCAAACTTCGGGATGAAGATGACGCAGACTGGAAAGACTAAAAGCTTTGCTCGGGGGCAGGGAACTTGCCCTGGACAACTTCCTCGCGGTAGAGCCTTGCAGCATCAGCAAGGTCAGTTCGAAGGTTGAGATACTGTTTTGCGAACCTAGGAGAGCGAGTGCCGAGACCAGCAAAGTCCTGCCAAACCAGAATCTGGCCATCGCAGTCTGCACCGGCTCCGATGCCAATGGTTGGTATTTGTAGTTTGCTTGAAACATCCCGTGCCAAGTCAGCCGGAATCATCTCCAGCACGATTGCGAAGGCTCCAGCAGTCTGAATTGCTAGACAGTCTGCAATTAGCTGGTCGGCCTGCTCCTTCGTTTTTCCTTGAACCTTGTAGCCAGCAAGTGTGTTGACACTTTGAGGGGTAAATCCAACATGTCCCATTACTGGAATGCCATTGCTGGTAAGAGCTGCAATCTGCTCCAGCTTTGCGCCCTCCAGTTTGACGGCGTCGGCACCGGTTGACTTCATCACCTTGATCGAGTTGGTGAGAGCTTCAGCTGCGCTAACTTCATAGGAGCCAAATGGAAGATCGACCACCACAAGTGCGCTCTTTGCGGCATTGGCTACCGCTCTGCCGAACGGAATCATTTCATCCAGGGTGATCGGGGTAGTCCCTTGGTACCCAAGAACGTTATCGCTGGCTGAATCGCCTACCAGCAAAACTTCAATCCCGGCTTCGTCGAAGATTGCTGCGGTGTGCATGTCATAACTAGTCAGTGCTGTGAACTTCTGTCCTTTGTGCTTCAAGTCCGAAAGCGTGCTGGTTCTAATTTTCATGGCGAGTAAACCTCGTTGTCAGTGGGACTCTGCGTCCGGTTCCAAATGAAACATCTGTTGTTTTTGTGCCAATTGCAGCCTGAGATCTCTTCCATTCAGAAGCTCTCACCATGGCATCTATCCTCAGCACCTCGTCCATTTCAAATCCGTGGCTTACTACTTCTGCAACGGTTGCCGAATGCTCGATCAATAGTGCTAAGACTCTGTCCAAAAGCTCATAGTCAGGCAGGCTATCGCTATCCAGCTGCCCTGGTCTTAGCTCGGCACTTGGTGGCTTTGAAATTGAATTTTCAGGAATCACTTTCCTGCCACTTGTTTGGTTGAGCCATGACGCCAGTCGCCAAACATCGGTCTTGAAAACGTCCTTGATTGGCGCGAATCCACCAGCCGAATCCCCGTACATAGTTGAGTAGCCAACAGCTATCTCAGATTTATTTCCAGTGGTCAGTAGTAGGTAATTCTCACTGTTGGAAATAGCCATTAGTACAACTGCCCTGAGCCGCGCTTGCAAGTTTTCGGCTGCCAGATCGCTTATCGTCAGCATTTGCTCAAAAACGCTGTGGGCAGGGTCAATAGGCACATCGCGAATCTCGATCCCGAGATTGCTCGCCAGTTCATGAGCGTCAGCTAACGAGTGATCGGAGGAATATCTAGAGGGCAAGGCCACGCCAAGCACGTTGTTGCTTCCCAGTGCCTCAACTGCAATTGCTGCCGAGAGTGCCGAGTCGATTCCACCACTGAGCCCCAGAACTGCCTTTGATTGGCCGGTCTTCACGCAATAATCACGCAGTCCTCGAACTAAGACGCCCCAAAGTAGTTCTAAATCGTCTGAGACTACTGGCTCTAGGTTGGTCTTTTCTGCAACAAAAACCCCGGTATCAAATGGCGCACGTGAGACCTCATTGCCTTCTGGATCTAGGAGAAAACTTCCTCCATCAAAAACCAGTTCGTCTTGCCCACCCGCAAGGTTCGCATATGCCAGCCAGTAACCATTTTGAAACCCTCTGGCGGCAGACCTTCGTTCGCTTGCTTTAGAGCGTGTGTAGGGGGAGCCATTTAATACCAACAGTAGATCGACACCAGCCTGACCCAGTGATTCAGGCCTGCTCTGGGCTTCAGTCCATATGTCTTCGCAGATTGCAATTGCACAGGTCACACCCGAAACATCGAATATCAACTCGTCTGATCCGGGGATGAAGTTGCGCCAGTCGTCAAAGACGTCGAAGTTGGGCAACAACTGTTTGTGATATGTCCCCAGCAACTTGCCGCCGCGGATCACGCTTGCTGAGTTGTGCGCAATTGCCCTCGACGACTGAAAATCTGGTTGTTTTTTTAGCGCCATACTCACGTGTCCTATGACCACTGTGAGGTCTGCGATTGCAGGGGAGGCCGTGAAGTCAATTAGTTTCGCAAGTGCTATTTCGGTGGCTTCTATCAAGTCGGCACGATAGCTATGGTCACCTAGTGGGTAGCCGCAAAGCGCCAGCTCACCAAAGACAAGAACATCGGCAAGTTCAGCAGCTTCTGTGATTGCAGCTTCGACCATGTCTAGATTCTGCACAAGGTCACCGACCACTGGGTTAGTCTGCGCAAAAGCTACTTTTATTGGCATCACAACCGATAGCCTATTAGACAGGTAGGGAGGCTTTATGGACAAGCAGCAAGAGTTTGTTTTAAGAACCATCGAGGAACGTGGCGTTAAATTCATCAGGTTGTGGTTTACCGACGTCGCAGGTTCGCTAAAGTCCGTTGCCGTAGCGCCCGCTGAGATCGAAGGAGCCTTTGCTGAAGGCATTGGCTTCGACGGTTCATCGATTGAGGGCTTGGCTCGGAATTCAGAAGCAGACATGCTTGCAATTCCGGATCCATCCACCTTTCAGATCCTCCCGTGGCGCGGCACTGTCGATCCCGCTGCCCGCATGTTCTGCGACATAGCAACCCCAGACGGTCAGCCCGCAGCTGCTGATCCAAGAAATGTGTTGCGACGAACGCTAGCCAAAGCAGCAAGCATGGGTTTTAGTTTCTACGTTCACCCCGAAATAGAGTTCTACCTTTTGAAATCCAGTTCGGTCGATGAATCTGGACAGCCAGTACCTGTAGACAACGCTGGATACTTTGACAACGTGCCAGGTGGCACCGCTCATGATTTCAGGCGACGGGCTGTCACCATGCTTGAGCAGCTTGGAATTTCCGTGGAGTTTTCACATCATGAAGGTGGCCCCGGCCAGAACGAGATTGATCTTCGTTACGCGGATGCATTATCGATGGCCGACAACATCATGACCTTCAAGACTGTCGTCAAGGAGGTCGCCATTGAGCAGGGTGTCTACGCGACATTCATGCCCAAACCCTTCACGTCACAGCCGGGGTCTGGCATGCACACCCACTTCTCGCTTTTTGAGGGCGACAAGAACGCCTTCTTCGATGCGGCAGCTAAGTATCACCTGTCTAACACAGCCAGACAGTTCATGGCAGGTGTGTTGAAACATGCACCTGAGATCACGCTGGTAACCAACCAGTATGTCAACAGCTACAAGCGGCTTTGGGGTGGTGGTGAGGCTCCAAGCTACGTTAGCTGGGGTCACAATAATCGAAGTGCTTTGGTGCGTGTTCCACTGCACAAGCCAGAGAAATCCCAGAGCACCAGGATTGAGTATCGAGCCATGGATGCCGCTGCTAATCCTTACCTTGCCTATTCACTCTTGCTTGCTGCGGGACTGAAGGGCATTGAAGAGAAATATGAGCTTCCTGAGGAAATTGAGCAGGATGTCTGGGCGCTTTCAAACATGGAGAGAAAAGCTCTAGGCATTGAGGCGCTGCCACAGTCACTTGATCACGCGATTAAGAAGCTTGAAGAGTCGGAACTGGTAGCAGAGGTTCTTGGCGAGTCTGTGTTCAATTTTGTGCTGGCGAACAAGAGAAATGAGTGGGCGGACTACCGCGCACAGGTTACTCCATATGAGATCGAACAGAATCTAAAAACCCTTTAGATGTCTCGCAATACCCCTGGATCAAACAGGTCTAGTTCGCTCAGCGAGATAGCCAAGCTCGGCTTTGAGTCGTTGGCAGATGCGAAATCAGGCCTAGGTGAACTTGCTTCCAAACTCGGCGTTCCTGAGGATTCTATAGGCGAACTTTTTTCACTTGCGGGCTCCCCAGACAGGGCTCTTGCCAATGTCATGAGAATTGCTGAACAAGCACCAACTGAGCTCAAGGCGTTACTAAAAAAGGCTGGCGGCTTTGACCGCCTTGTTAGGTTGGTTGGCTCCTCAGACGCAGTAGCTGATTATTTTTGTCGACTTCCTATTGCAATGGACTTTCTTTCCAAGAACCCTCCGCCTACTGTTCCAAACATTGAGCCACTCTCGACTGAGTCACGAGAGGTTTTGCGCTCTTCCTATCGGTCCAAGCTGGCGCAAATAGCAGATTGGGATTTGTCTCAGGCTGATCCAGAGTCTGGATTGGTTTCGGTAATGGAGGCGCTCAGTGATTTGGCGGATGCCGCGCTTGAGGCAGGCGTGACGGTTGCGCGGTCCGAGTTGATCGCGGAGGGTCGAATTACTGTTGATTCAAGTCGTGGCACCGAACTTGCGGTTATTTCTATGGGCAAATGTGGTGCTCGTGAGCTCAACTATGTGAGTGATGTGGACGTTATTTATGTCTGCTCGGGTGAGTCCCCACAGTTCTTGGACACCGCCACCAAGATCGCTCAGCGGCTTGCTCTAGTAATCAACGAATCTGGGATTGAACCTGGTCTGTGGGAGGTCGATCCAAATCTAAGGCCCGAGGGCAAATCAGGTGCACTGGTGAGGACAGTCGAGGCCCATGTTTCCTATTATGAAAAATGGGCCAAGAGCTGGGAGTTCCAGGCTCTACTAAAGGCTCGTTTCTCGGCGGGTTCCAAGGAGTTGGGGCTTCAGTATCTTTCTCAGGTCACACCTCTTATTTGGTCACGACAGGACCGATCGAACATCGTTCAAGATGCAAGAGCAATGCGTAAGCGTGTAATCGAGAACATTCCAGCTGATGAACGAGACCGAAATCTGAAACTCGGCAGGGGCGGCTTGAGAGACGTGGAGTTCACTATTCAGCTGCTCCAACTTGTTCACGGCGTGACAGACGCAAACTTAAGATCGTCCAGCACATTCGATGCCATGCAGGCCCTTGCCACTGCCGGCCTATTGTCTCGGCAGGACGCCGCTGACCTCAATAGCCTCTATCGGCAGCTTAGAACCATCGAGCATCGTTTGCAGTTGGTCAAACTCAGGCGGACACATCTGGTGCCAACCGACTCAACGGAGTTGCGGAGAATTGCCCGGGGGATAAACCCCAAAATGTCTGCTGAAATGCTCAACGACCAGTGGCTGAAGGCAAAGTTGCGCATTACCGCCCTGCATGAATCTGTTTTTTACCGTCCGCTATTGGCAGCCACGGCCGAGCTGGACGCTGGACATGTTTCTCTTTCAACTGAAGCAATCGAGAACAGACTAAGTTCTCTGGGTTTCTTAGATCCAGCTGGTGCCAATAGACACATCCGAGCTCTCAGTCAGGGTGTGTCAAGGCGCGCCACAATTCAACGGACGTTGTTGCCAGTGCTAATCAGCTGGATGGCAGACGGAGTCTATCCAGACAGAGCACTTCTTAGTTTTAGGCGACTGTCTGAGCAGTTAGGTGACACTCACTGGTTCCTAAAAATGTTGAGGGATTCCTCGGGTGCAGCCGAGAGGCTAATGCGAGTTTTGTCCTCTTCTAACTTCATTGCAAGACTCCTTGAATACACTCCAGAGTCCAGCTTTTGGCTTGGCGACGAGGGTGAGTTGCAGCCATCTAGCTTTCAGAAACTAGAAAATGAAGTCAAATCAATCTTGAGTCGAACAGCGGATGTTGATAAGGCGGCAGAGAGCATTCGGCTTATTCGCAGACGGGAAACCTTGCGAACAGCCATTGCGGCGACTACTGGCCTAACCTCGGTCGGTCAAATATCACTCGCGCTAACGGAAATCACCGAGGTCTATCTAGACGCAATGCTCTGCCTTGCCCTTCGAACCAGCCCGCAGGAAATCGATATTTCGATCATCGCAATGGGCCGGCTTGGTGGTCGAGAGCAGGGCTTTGGATCAGATGCTGATGTGATGTTTGTTTATCAAAACTCCGAGTCATCGATTCAAAGCCAAGCGGAGTCGGTGATCGCTAAGTTGATCGCATTGGCAAAAGATCCAATTCTCGATTTTCAACTTGATCTTGACCTCAGGCCAGAGGGAAAAAATGGACCCCGAATCAAGTCCCTGGCTGCATATTCTGGTTACTACGAAAAGTGGGCAGAGACATGGGAGTTCCAGGCACTGTTGCGTGCAAGGGCATTCGCAGGGTCAGCACAGCTCCGTCAAGAATTCACCAAATTGATTGATGGTTATCGCTACCCCGAATCCTTGAAGCACAAGCAGCTGGTTGACATCAGACTAATGAAGGCTCGGGTTGAGAGTGAAAGACTGCCTCAGGGAGCGGATTCCACCCGGCATTTGAAGCTTGGCAAAGGGGCCCTGAGCGACATCGAGTGGCTGGTGCAATTCATGCAGTTGCAGCATGTCGGTAAGCATCCCGAAGTGGGACTCTTGGGCACGCTGGAATCACTTGAGCGGCTGGAACATCTCGGTTTCGTAAATCAGGCTGATGCAGTAACACTTCGAGAGGCTTGGCTGCTCTGCTCACGAATTAGGTCTGCCCAGGTTCTGGCATACGATAAGGCAACCGATCAATTGCCAGTAGACAGAGAGGCGCTCGAAGCCATCGCAAGGATTCTGGAGTACCCAGCAGGGTCAGCCTCAGAGCTCGAAGAGCACTATCTAGCCTCAACCAGAAAAGCTCGGGCAGTGTTTGAGCGTTTGTTTTTTGAGTAAAAAAATAGCCAGGCAGTAACATCTGCCTGGCTATTTTTAGCTGCGACTATACGCCGTAGTAAAGCTCGAACTCGTAAGGGTGTGGTCGCTGAGCCATTGGCTTCAGCTCCTTCTCACGCTTGTAGTCGATCCAGTTTTCGATCAAGTCCTTGGTGAAGACATTGCCTTCCATCAGGTACTCGTGGTCAGCCTCGAGTGCCTTTAGCACGGACTCAAGGTCACCTGGAACCTGTGGGATTGACTTTGCTTCCTCTGGTGGGAGTTCGTAAAGGTCCTTATCCACTGGCTCGTGTGGTTCGATTCGGTTCTTGATTCCATCAAGTCCAGCCATCATCATGGCTGCGAATGCCAAGTATGGGTTTCCAGAGCTGTCTGGAGCACGGAACTCAATTCTCTTTGCCTTCGGGTTTGATCCGGTCATTGGGATGCGGATTGCTGCCGAGCGGTTACCAGCCGAGTAAACAAGGTTCACAGGAGCTTCGAAGCCTGGCACTAGGCGGTGGTAAGAGTTGATTGATGGGTTTGTGAATGCCAACAGGCTAGGTGCGTGCTTCAGCACTCCACCGATGTACCAGCGTGCGATGTCCGAAAGTGATCCGTAACCTGCTTCGTCGTAGAACAGTGGCTTGCCGTCTTTCCAGAGTGACTGGTGAATATGCATACCGGAACCGTTGTCGTTGAACAGCGGCTTAGGCATGAAGGTAGCAGTCTTGCCATACTGGTTTGCTACGTTCTTGACGATGTACTTGAACTTCAGAAGATCATCGGCGCTCTTGACCAGGGTGTCGAAGCGGTAGTTGATCTCACACTGACCGGCTGTACCAACCTCGTGGTGGCTGCGCTCAACCGAAAGACCAGCGGCTTCAAGTTCTAGAACAATTGTGTCCCTGATGTCAGCTAGGTGGTCAACTGGTGAAACTGGGAAGTAGCCACCCTTGAAAGGTGTCTTGTTTCCAAGGTTTCCGCCGTCTTCCTTGCGAGCTGTGTTCCAGGCGCCCTCAATTGAGTCAACGCTGTGGAATGCAGTGTTTGACTTCACTTCGTAGCGAACGTCGTCGAAGATGAAAAACTCAGCTTCTGGAGCAAAGAAAGCCGTGTCTGCAATGCCTGTTGACTGCAGGTAACGCTCTGCCTTGTGGGCAACCTGACGTGGGTCGCGGTGGTACAGCTCACCGTTGCGTGGGTTGTAAATGTCGAAATTCATGATCAGAGTCTTCTCAACACGGAATGGGTCTTCCCAAGCGGTTGTGACATCTGGAATCAGCTGCATGTCACTCTCGTGAATTGAAGCGAAGCCACGGATCGAGGAGGCATCAAAGAGCTGCCCATTGGCGAAGAAGTCCTCATCAATCTGAGAAACCGGAAGGTTGAAGTGCTGCTGCACTCCAGGAAGGTCAGTGAATCTAACATCAACAAATTTGATGTCATTGTCCTTGATGTATTTCAGGACTTCTGAGGCGGTCTTGAACATGGTGCTCCATCTCCTTTGTCACGTGTGACGATCTGAATTGTTAAAAACTACTGCTGAAATGTTTCGGGAATGTTAAACCTTGCGCTTAGGTGCGCGAACCTTATTTGGGTCAATTCCCTTAGGGATTGGAGCAGATGCATTTGCCCCAAGAGCTTCCAGGCGATTGGAAACAGCTGCAACCTCTGATCGGCTAAGAGTCTTTGGCAACTTATAGACGTGCTTAAGCAGCCTGTGGAGCCTAACCCCGGAATCATCCACGGTTACATTTATCTTGTGGATCTTCGCTCCGGTAGCGGTTCGCTGAATCTTACGAGCCTCATCCTCAAGCATCTGTTGCAGCCTGGCTGATGAGCCCTCAGCAATCAGGACCACACCCGGACGACCGACCATTCTGTAAATGGCCTCGCGGGTACGCCCATTAATTGCCACAGGCATTGGAGAAGTTCTCCAGCCTCGACGAATTTGAGAATCTAGGACAGCGCCAACGGCACCGGCTTGACCTTCGATCTGCATGTAGGCATTTTTTTCTGCCTTGTTGCTCATCACAATCATGGCAACCAGGACTCCGGTGATCAGTCCAGACAGAGACCAGAGCACGATAGTGAATACACTGCCACCTCCGGTTACTACGCCTACGCCGAAACCAGCTGCGATTCCGAGCAGCAACACCAGAACTGCTAGCCATGCTGCAGAGGGGTCAGATTTCGCAGTTACTTTATAAACGCGCCATAACTGTCGGAAGCGCCCGGGAGGTTTCTTGTCTTTAGCCACGGCACTAGTTTAGTCAGGCAACAGCACTGGCTTGTGCGAACTCGACCTTGTCGGCCAAATGCTGCAATTCTTCAGGGATCTCTCGACCCTTTGACATCATCGACTTTGCCCACAGTCGTCCTGCTCGATAGCTTGAACGAACTAGGGGACCGGCCAGCACTCCCAAGTAGCCAATCTCTTCGGCTGCCTTGGAAAGCTCAACGAATTCCTCGGGTTTTACCCATCTTTCAACAGGGTGGTGGCGTGGTGAAGGACGAAGGTACTGAGTAATTGTGATGATGTCGGTTCCCGCGTCATGAAGATCCTGCAACGCCTGCAGTACCTCTGAGATTTCCTCGCCCATGCCCAGGATTAAGTTGGACTTGGTGACCATGCCAGCTGCCCGTCCTTGGCTCAGAACATCGAGCGAGCGCTCATATGTGAACGCTGGACGAATCCTTTTGAAGATTCTTGGCACGGTTTCTACGTTGTGGGCAAAGACCTGTGGCTTGGCATCAAAAACTTTTTGGAGCAACTCTGGTCGCCCAGAGAAATCTGGGATCAAAATCTCGACTCCAGTGCCGGGGGACTGCTTATGGATCTGACGAATGGTCTCGGCATAGAGCCAAGCACCCTCGTCCGGCAAATCGTCTCGGGCAACTCCGGTGACAGTTGCATAGCGAAGTTCCATTTCCTTAACGGATTTGCCCACACGGCGAGGCTCATCGGCATCAAAGGCTGCTGGTTTACCGGTGTCGATTTGGCAGAAGTCACAGCGTCTAGTGCACTGCGAGCCACCAATCAAGAACGTTGCTTCACGGTCTTCCCAGCACTCAAAAATGTTTGGGCAGCCGGCCTCTTGGCAAACGGTGTGAAGTTCTTTCTCCTTCACTAGTCCCTGCAGTTTTTGGTATTCAGGGCCCATTTTCGCCGTGGTACGGATCCACTCGGGTTTTCTTTCGATGGGGACGTTGCTGTTTCGAACTTCTAGTCGAAGTAGCTTGCGCTCAGGCTTGTCTGTCATTTGGTATTTCTCCCATCAGCTGCTCTACAAGCGTAGCTGCTTGCAGTGGCGTTATCTCAGATCCGGTCAGATGTGACAATGTTGTGGTTTTGGCATCGTCAATTCCACAGGCCACTATGTGCTCATATGGCTCAAGCGAGTTATTGCAGTTCAGCGCGAAGCCGTGCATGGTTACTTTTTCACTAATTCGGATTCCAATCGCAGCAACTTTTTCAAAGCCGCTTTCGGTCTCCACCCAAACGCCGGTTCTCTTCTCAACCCGGGTGCCGGTAACCCCAAAGTGCGCAATAACTTGGATGATTACCTCTTCCAGCCATCGCACATATGCAACGACATCGATGGGTTTAGGTAAGTGCATGATTGGATAGCCAACCAGCTGTCCGGGGCCATGCCAGGTTATTTTGCCGCCACGATTTGTCTCATAGAAGCTAGAACCATCGTTTGGCAGTTCGTGCTCTTCTGTGCGTTTCCCAGCTGTGTAGACGCTCTGGTGTTCCAGGAGCAATACAGTGTTTGGTCGTTCGTTTTTGACGACCTGACCGTGGACAAGCTGCTGCAAATCCATGCCCGCTTGGTAATCCAAAAAGTCAGGCGCGAAGCTCACCCTTTGAAACTCAGGCATTGCTTCTTCGTGACATCAAGTGGGCTTCTAGATTCCCAACACGGATTCGAATTGACCGTCCTCAAGCCTGCCCTTTACAGCCATTAGGTAGCGGGAGGCATCGGCACCATCGATGATTCTGTGGTCGTAGCTAAGTGCCAAGTAGACCATGGAGCGGATCGCAATAGCGTCATTGCCGTCTTGGTCCTTGACCACGGCTGCTCGCTTAGTGACGATTCCGGTTCCGAGAATTGCTGACTGAGGCATGAATACGACTGGTGTGTCAAATAGCGCGCCACGGCTTCCGGTGTTGGTGAGGGTGAATGTTCCTCCAGAAAGCTCGTCAGGGGTCAACTGGTTGCTTCTGGTGCGCTCAGCCATGTCAGCGATTGTCTGCGACATCTTGGCAATAGTCATGGTTGAAGCGTCACGAATTACAGGAGTTAGCAAGCCACGTTCGGTGTCCACAGCAAAGGAAATGTTGTCCTGACCGTGGTAGACGATGTCAGTACCCTCAACCGTGCTGTTGATCACAGGGTTAGCTGCTAGAGCTTCGGCAGCTGCAAGAGTGAAAAATGGCATGAAGGAGAGCTTGGTGCCGGTCTTCTGCGTGAACTCGGCCTGAACCTTCGCGCGCAGGTTGGCTACCTTGGTTACATCAACTTCAACTACCGAAGTTAGCTGAGCACTTTGCTGCATTGATGCAACAGCACGCTCCGCTAGCACCTTACGCAGCCGAGACATTGGAACTGTGGTGCCTCTCAACGGTGATGCAGGCTCGGGTGTATAGGCAGCCCTCTTGACGCCGGAGCCGGCACTCACTAGGTCTTCTTTGCGAATTCGTCCACCCACGCCAGAACCCTTGACGGTTGAAAGGTCAATGCCCTTCTCCGCAGCAAGTTTTCTTACAATCGGCGTTACGTAGCTCGAGTCAGATTCAGCTGGCGCCGCCTGTGTTGGTGCAGCTACCACGGCCGCTGGAGCGGCAGGAGGTGGTGTGACAGGAGCAGCAACAGGTGCCGGAGCAGCTGGAGCCGGGGGAGCAACGGGTGAAGCAGGTGCTGCAGCTACAGGAGCTGGCGGAGTTACTGCTGGAGCAGCGGGCGCAATTGGAGTTTCAGGTGCAGCTGGTGCTGCAGCCACAGGGGCTTGTGGTGCAACTGGTGCAGCAGGCTCAGCAGGTGCAGCAGCTACAGGGGCTGGCTCGGCAGGGGCAGCAGGCTCAGCAGGTGCAGCTGGTGCTGCAGCCACAGGGGCTTGCGGTGCAACTGGTGCAGCAGGCTCAGCAGGTGCAGCAGCTACAGGGGCTGGCTCGGCAGGGGCTGCAGGCGCTGCTTCAGTGGCAGCGCCTTCTCCAATTATGGCAAGCACGGCTCCAACGGCGACTGTCTCATCTTCCTGGACCATGATCTGCTGAAGTGTTCCGGCAAATGGTGAGGGAATCTCGGTGTCAACCTTGTCCGTTGAGACCTCGACTAGCGGCTCGTCAACGGCAACCGTGTCACCAACATTCTTTAACCAACGGGTTACTGTTCCTTCGGTCACAGACTCCCCGAGTGCTGGAAGGGTTACTTCACTCATTGTTATACCTAACTATTCCTATGGTCTAAGCGTGCGCGTGGAGAGGCTTGCCTGCGAGGGCAAGGTGTGCCTCTCCAATTGCTTCGTTCATTGTTGGGTGAGCATGAATTAGTGGAGCTACGTCTTCGGGGTAGGCCTCCCAGTTGACAATTAGCTGAGCTTCGCCAACTTGCTCGCCAGCTCGGGAGCCAATCATGTGGAAGCCGATAACTGGACCGTCTACCTCACGGATCAGCTTGATTACTCCAGCTGTACCCAAGATGTTGCTCTTTCCATTGCCTGCAAGGTTGTACTCGTAAATGGATACTTTTTCGGCCCCATACTTCTCCTTGGCTTGAGCCTCGGTTAGTCCAACAGATGCAATCTCAGGCTCACAGTAGGTGACTCGAGGAATGCCCATCTCGTCAACAACAATGGGGTTTAGTCCCGCGATTTCCTCGGCTACGAAAATTCCCTGCATGAATCCTCGGTGTGCCAGCTGCAATCCTGGGACGATGTCTCCGACGGCATATACGCCAGGAAGGTTGGTCTGAAGACGGTCATTGGTCAACACAAACCCGCGGTCCATCTTGACGCCCTGCTCTTCGAATCCAAAGCCGGTGGCATTCGGACCTCTTCCGACAGCAACAAGCAGAATGTCCGCCTGCACCACGTCGCCTGACTCTAGCTCTACGCTCACGCCAGACTCGTTTTGAGAAACCTGCTTGAACTTGTTGCCCAGCTTGAAATCAATTCCGCGCTTCTTATAGGCGCGCTCCAGAGCCTTCGACATCGCTGGGTCTTCATTGGGAACAAGTCGATCCAGACCTTCAATGATTGTTACCTCGGATCCGAATGATCGCCAGATTGACGCAAACTCAACGCCAATCACTCCACCGCCGAGGATCGCAACTTTCTGTGGCACCCAATCCATTTGCAGTGCCTGGTCGCTGGTGATGACACGACCCCCAATCTCAATTCCAAGAGTCTTGGTCACAGAACCGGTTGCTAGAAGGACGTTTTTTCCGGTGTAGCTCTGGCCATCGACAGTCACCGTGTTTGGTCCAGTCAGGTGCCCTTCACCTTGAATTGAGGTGATGTTTTTTGATCCAACTAGGCCAGTGAGACCCTTATAAAGCTTGTCGACAATGCCATCGCGGTACTTGTTTACTTGAACCATGTCAATGCCCTGGAAAGTTGCGTTGACACCGTAATGAGCCGACTCTTTGGTCGTGTCCGCTACCTCAGCTGAGTGCAGGAGCGCCTTGGTGGGGATACATCCCCGGTGAAGACAGGTGCCCCCGAGCTTGTCTCGCTCAATTAGCGCTACCGAAAGCCCCAACTGTGCCCCACGCAGTGCGGCTGCATAGCCTCCGCTTCCGCTGCCAAGAATTACAAGGTCAAAATTATTCTCTGCCAAACCTGCTCCAAAAAACGATGGGCTAATACCGGTTAGAAGTCTACTACCTAGTTTTCGGCCAAATCTCTTGCAAATTGCACAAGCGTGCGAATGGCAACACCTGATGAGCCCTTCGGGGTAGATCGGTAGGGCGCCCCGTCATTATTTGCAGGCCCGGCAATGTCCAAATGAGCCCAAGAGGCTGACTCGGGAACGAACTCAGAAAGGAACCAGCCGGCAATCAACATTCCACCGGCTCGGTTGCCAATCTTTACATTTGCGATGTCCGCAAGGTCAGAATCCAGCAACGGCCTCAGTTCCTCAGGCAACGGCATTTCCCAAACAAGTTCTCCGGCTGTTGCTGCGGCTTGTTTGACGTGAGTGATTGCCTCACCGCGACCCATTAATCCGGCATAGCGGTTACCCAAGGCAATAGTGGCCGCTCCGGTCAGGGTTGCGACATCGACGATGTGGTCTGGGTTCAACTCTGATAGGACTGTTAGACCGTCACCAAGGACTAGCCTTCCTTCGGCGTCGGTGTTCAAAACTTCCACCGTCTTGCCATTTCGCATTTTCAACACATCGCCCGGTCGAGTCGCTTGTCCGGAAGGCATGTTTTCGGCCAGGCAAAGAATCGCTGTAACAGTGACAGGCAGTTTGAGTGCTTCGATTGCAAATATTGCAGCCATCACAGTGGCGGCACCAGCCATGTCGTACTTCATTCCAACCATTGACTCTGGCGGCTTGAGTGACAGGCCTCCGGTGTCAAAAGTGATGCCTTTTCCAACCAGCCCAAGGTGCTTTCCACCACCCTGGTAGCTGAGCTTAACTAGACGTGGCGGCCTGGTTGATCCGCGGCCGACTCCGAGAATTCCGCCGCAGTTCTCTTGTTCCAATCGAGTCTCGTCCCACACCTCAACTGACACCGCTGTTCCCTCTGCTGTCTCCAGGCAAATTTGGGCTAGTCGATCGGGCCATAGGTCGTTGGCTGGAGTGTTGATTAGCGCCCTGGCCTTTATCACGTGTTCTGCCAATGAAATTGACGGTTGGATGTCAAGGTTCACAAGTGCTGGGTCAACAATCAACTCAACCTGTTCCAGCTTTACTTCGCTCTTCTTATAGGCATTTGGTGTCTGCGCCCCAAGAGCCGCACCCTCGACTGCCTCGCGCAACTGATCCTCAGTAGCGGCCGTTAGGTCGATGGCGAGGTTCTGAATCTTTGAAGAGGCGCGAACCGCAGTCGCGGCAAAGTCTCGGAAATCAGCTGTTTACCGCAACCCACAATCAGTAGCGTGCCATTTTCACTCGGGACCATGGTGACACTGTCCTGCTTGGCGCTCACTCCATAGGCGGAAATGAGATTCTCTTGATCCGATACCGGCAGTTCCTTCTCGCGGCCCTCAATTAGGGGTACTGCAAGGATAGAAATGTGAGCAGATGGCTTAGCTGTCAGCGAAATAGTGTGCATAGCCTAAAAGCATAGGTCGGTTAGACTTGGGTTGTGGATAAGGCTTATAAGTTTTCTAGCGAAATTCAAGTGCCTCACGGTCTGCCGATGGTTGCTCTGCTGAACGGGTTCAGTGACTCAGGCCAAATTGTGGCTCAACTGTCTAATCATTTCTTTACTGAACTTGAAAGCTCGGAGATCGTTAGGTTCGACAACGACCAGTTCTTGGACTATCGCTCCAGAAGGCCAACACTCTTTTTTGAGAAAGACCATATCGAGTCATACGAGCCCCCTTCTTTGGCAATTCATTTGATCTATGACGAAGCTCACCAGCCGTTCCTGCTACTTGAGGGCTATGAACCGGATTTGAAATGGGAAAGCTTTGCCCAGAGCATTATCGAAATCATGAAACTGTTTGAAGTTAGTCAGTTCACGTGGGTTCACTCGATCCCATTTCCGATTCCACACACAAGGCCAGCCGGTGTGACAGTTTCTGGCAATAGAACAGACATGATCCAAAGATTTTCAGAATGGAAGCCTCAGACTCAAGTACCAGGGAATGTTACTCATTTACTTGAGTACCGACTGAGCAATGAGGGGATTGCAACAGCCGGATTTGTCTTACTGGTGCCCCACTACCTTGCCGATAATGAGGTTCCGAATGCTGCTCTCACCGGTCTGGAACTGCTTAGCGCGGCAACGGGCCTTGTATTTCCCTCAGACAAGATTCGAGACGCGGCTGCTGAATTTGCAGGCAAAGTAAATGCGCAGGTAGCGGATAACCCTGAGTTGGCCAAGCTCGTACAAACCCTTGAGCAGGGTTACTCTTCGGGAACGGCAGGACCGTCTAGAGCTCCGATCGGAAGACCCTCTGGCGAGCCGCCGACCATTGACGAGTTGGCCGAGGAGCTTGAAAACTATTTGACCACAATGCGTAAAGCTTCCGACGACTCGGAATAAAATCCGACTAATTCTGGGTTTTAACTACTAAACCACTGATTTAGTGGCATAATTGAGCGAAACCCTTCCAGGTCCTCGGACTTGACAAGGGTTTAAAGTCTGCCCGAGACAGAGGATTATCATAGCTACCGCATCTAAGGCAAAAGCCAAAGACACCGCCAGCACTAGCGCAGCCAAGGCTCCCGCTAAGAAAGCTGCAGTGCCCAAAAAAGAGGCACCTGCAAAGAAAGCTGCCGCTGCAAAAACGGCTAAGCCCGCAGCCGCAAAGGCCCCTGCCAAGCGCGCTTCAAAGGCCAAGGACAGCACTCTAGAGTCTGTAGAGGAAATTGTCAGCGAAGCAGGAGCCGCTGTTGACCTGACCGCAGAGGACGCAGATCCAGGCACCGGCCTAATTGATCTTCCAACCGATGCTTTGGTCATCAAGGATGACGAAGACGACATTCCGGTCCAGAACCTAACTATCACCGGCGCTACCGCCGACCCTGTGAAGGATTACCTCAAGCAGATTGGAAAGGTTGCTCTTCTAAATGCGGAGCTCGAGGTAGAGCTTGCAAAAAGAATTGAAGCGGGCTTGTTTGCCGAGGAAAAGCTTGCAACCGACCAGAGTCTGTCGCCAGCGGATCGTCGAGACCTGAACTGGGTTGTAAAAGATGGCAAGCGCTCCAAGGCTCACTTGCTTGAGGCGAACCTAAGGCTTGTAGTCTCCCTGGCAAAGCGCTACACCGGTCGAGGAATGCAGTTCCTTGACCTGATTCAAGAGGGAAATCTCGGCTTGATTCGCGCCGTTGAAAAGTTTGATTACACCAAGGGCTTCAAGTTCTCAACTTACGCAACCTGGTGGATTCGACAGGCAATTACTCGCGCCATGGCCGACCAAGCTCGAACTATTCGTATCCCAGTACACATGGTTGAGGTAATCAACAAGCTTGCTCGGGTTCAGCGTCAACTCCTTCAAGACCTTGGTCGAGAGCCAACTCCCGAAGAGCTTGCTGCAGAACTTGACATGACTCCTGAAAAGGTGGTTGAAGTTCAGAAGTACGGTCGGGAGCCAATCTCACTTTCAACGCCTTTGGGTGAGGATGGTGACAGCGAGTTCGGTGACCTTATTGAGGACACCGAGGCTGTTGTCCCAGCTGACGCAGTGGGTTTCACAATGTTGCAGCAGGAGCTTGAGCGCGTCCTAGACAGTCTCCACCCCAGAGAGGCTGGAGTAATTAGGTCACGCTTCGGCCTTGGCGATGGCGTTCAGATGACTCTGGATCAGATCGGTGAGAAGTTCGGGGTTACCCGTGAGCGAATCCGCCAGATTGAGTCAAAGACAATGTCCAAGTTACGCCACCCTTCAAGGTCACAGCTGCTCAGAGATTACCTGGACGGCTAAATGCTGACTTTCCTGGCTGTTACGTTCGGGAAAATCGCTAGGTTCCTGATTCGTCTGGTCAGACCGGGCGGAGGCTCAGCACTGCCAGGGCTGATTGCAGGTGCAATTCAACCAAAGCTACTAAAGTCCGCCATCGACCGGGTGCCTTTGGGATTGGTGGTTGTCTCTGGATCCGCCGGAAAGTCCTCCACCACAAGCTATCTAGTGGGTTTGTTGCAAGCTCATGGTCTCAAGGTTTTCACTAACACCAGCACTGCCAATATTCGACAGGGTTTGGTTTCTGCTGTTTTGTCCGAGTGTGATTTCACAGGAAAAATTGACTACGACATTGCGGTTTTGGAGTGGGATGAGGGCCATGGAGCAGCACTTGTCTCCGAACTAAGCCCAAGGCTTGCGGTCCTCACGAATGTTTATTCAGATCAACTGGATCGTTTCGTTGATCCGGATTTAGTCATCAAGATGCTAAACACTATTGGCAACCATGCAAATACAGTTTTGATAAACGCGGAGGACAACAACCTCACCCAAATTGATTTCAACTCAAAGGTGATTTGTTTTGGTGTAGAGCCTGATGCCTTTCCAGCCTCTGAGTTCACATATGCATTGAACTTCGGTTCAGTGGCAAAGCCCGCAGCTAATGTTCAAGCGGGGATTGAGCAGGTGTTAGTAAAAGCGAATGGTGTCAGTAAAACTTTCGCAACTAAGAATCTGGGGAGTCACCAGGCTCTAAACTTGGCGGCTGCCGTTGCGGCAGTCTACGAGCTGATTGAACCCAAAGACGACATGGTTCAAGGCGTACTGTCAAATCTGAAGCCTGTGTTTGCAAGGAATGAAGTAGTTGAGCTTCAGGGGCGCAATCTAACTCTTCGGCTGGTTCAGAACCCTACGAGCTTTCAAAAGAATCTAAATGAACTACTCGGCAATGAGTCTCCGTTGATGCTTATGGCTGGACGTGACATACATGACCCAAGTTGGCTATGGACTGTCGACTTCTCTGGCCTAAACAAGGTGGACATTGTTGGTGGTTATAACGCAGCCGACTTGGCCCTGCGCCTAAAGTTTCAGAACATACCGGTGGGCAAGGTCATCTCAGACGCCACCGAGGCTGCCGACCAATTCATGGAGGTTGCCGGGCCAAATCCTACGGTGTTGTTTAGTGCCGATGCCATGCGTCGCGTGAGACGTCATTGGGGGCTAGCCAAATGATTAGTTACTTTAGCTTCCATCCTGAGCACTTCAACAACAACGGTGACCAGGGAAACTTGGAGGTCATTTCGTACTTCCTAGCAGCTCAGGGTGTTGGGTTTGAGCAGGCAGAGACGGTTGATCTGGCTGATTTTGTCTTGATTGGGGATGGTTCCAGAGCCGCAATTAGGCACTACACGCAGCAGCTAACTGAGCTCACCCCAGCGCTGCAGTCCCGCTATGACAGCGGGAAGGCGACGCTAATTGTTGGCTCAACCTACGAGTTCTTTATGGGAAAAATCCGAGGGCTAGATGCTCAGGAGCAAGGGGAGAGGGTCAGCGCATTCTCGAGCACTGAAATAGATGGTTCTATTGTTGGTGGATATCGAAACAGTGAACTTACTGGCCCCGATGCTCAAATAAATGGCGCCTTTATTGCAACTAAGTATTTCGGGCCGCTCCTGGCCAAGAATCCCGAAATTCTCGATTTAGTGTTGACTGAAATTGGTGCCCAAAAAGCCAGCTGGCCAACAGAAATGTTGGAATTAGTGAAACAAATCAGAGAACTCAGCTCTTACTGAGATCCGCGCTCTGGTCGTGCCACTGAATCGTAAGTGGCTGTAGCTTTTCCTTGTTGGCATTACCGTGATGGGCGCAGAATAGAAGCTCACCGCCGGCCAGCTCAACGCGAATGTAGGCTTGTGCGCCACAGACGTCGCATCGGTCGCTTGCTACTAACTTTGTTGCTTCAGTTGTATTTTCCATCGTGCTCTATTCAACCATGTGGCAGGTGAAGTAGTTCCCAAGTTCACTCTGTTTCGCTAAAGGCGAAGTGGCAGCGGCACTGTTTTGGCTTTGCCAGTTATTGTGTGTCGGTGGAAGATTATTCAGCAAGGCATTTGTCAGTCCTAGAAGGACTTGAGGCTGTTCGCAAGCGTCCTGGAATGTACATCGGTTCTACCGACGAGCGTGGTCTAATGCACTGCCTTTGGGAAATAATCGACAACTCCGTTGACGAGGCACTTGCTGGTCATGGAAGCAAGATTCAGGTCAACATTCACACGGACGGCTCGATTTCAGTCGCCGACAATGGTCGCGGAGTTCCAGTCGATATTGAGCCAAGGACTGGGCTTAGTGGAGTTGAGGTCGTCTTTACCAAACTCCATGCCGGTGGCAAGTTTGGTGGAGGTTCTTACGGCGCCTCGGGCGGACTGCATGGTGTAGGGGCATCAGTGGTAAACGCACTCAGCGAACGACTGGACGTAGAGGTTGACCGCAACGGTGCTACCTGGGCAATGTCTTTTCATCGGGGAGAACCCGGGGTTTTCGACGGAGATTTACCGACTTCTAACTTCACACCCTTTTTAAAAAAGAGCGAGTTGCGCCAAGTTGGCAAAGTCGCGAAATCTAAGACTGGCACTCGGGTCAGATATTGGCCTGACCCTCAGATATTTGAAAAGAATGCAACTTTCTCGATGCAAGATCTCGAGGGAAGGCTTAGGCAAACTGGATTTTTGGTTCCCGGTCTAGAGCTGGAAGTGCATGACGAGCAATCAGGTGCGAACCAGCGATTTTACTTCGAGGGCGGGATTGCTGAATACGTCGAATACTTGAGCAATGACGGTCCAGTCCTTGAGACCAAAAGGATTCAGCACACCGCGAGCTTCAAAGAAACCGTCCCGGTTTTAGATGAGAAATCCGGAGCCATGATGAGCCAGGAAGTTGACCGGGAGTGCCGTGTCGACATTGCGCTGCGTTGGGGGACTGGTTTTGACACCACTATCCGAAGCTTCGTCAACATAATTGCCACTCCAAAGGGTGGAACTCACCTTGCAGGTTTTGAGCAAGCTCTAGTTAAATCCTTCCGATCTGCCATTGAACAAAATGCCAGGAAGCTCAAGGCAACTTCGCTGAAGATAGAGCGAGATGATGTGGTGGCAGGGCTCACCGCGGTCGTGTCTGTCAGTTTTCCTGAGCCTCAATTTGAAGGTCAAACTAAAGAAACCCTCGGCACTCCCGCAATCAAGCAGATAGTTGCCAGTGCAGTTTCTAGCTGGACAGATGAAATGCTCACCGGCAAGGTTCGCGGGACCAAGGCTCAGGTAGATGCGCTGCTGGACAAGGTAGTCAGTGAGGCAAAGACCCGAATAAGTGCCCGCAGCCTGAAGGACACACAGCGTAGGAAGAATGCCCTCGAATCATCGTCTCTGCCGAGCAAGCTTGTTGATTGTAGAGGGAGCTCAACCCAGGGAAGTGAATTGTTCATTGTGGAGGGTGACAGTGCGCTGGGAACAGCCAAGCTAGCCCGAGACTCGGCTTTTCAGGCACTGCTGCCTATCCGCGGAAAAATTCTCAACGTACAGAAGGCTTCGCTTTCCGACATGCTTTCGAATGCAGAGTGTGCCGCGATAATTCAAGTGTTGGGGGCAGGCTCCGGTAGAACTTTTGATCTTTCCCAGGTTCGATATGAAAAAATAATTTTGATGAGCGATGCCGATGTCGATGGTGCTCACATACGCACTCTTTTGCTCACCCTTTTCTTCCGCTACATGCGACCCCTGGTTGAGGCAGGCAGGGTTTTCGCCGCTGTTCCGCCGCTGCACCGGGTGGAAACAACTGGAAAAAACAAAGAGGTTATTTACACCTACTCGCAAGCTGAACTTGTAGAACTACTCAAGAAACTTGAGGCATCTGGCAAAGGTTATAAGCAACCGATTCAGCGCTATAAGGGCTTAGGTGAAATGGACGCCGATCAGTTGGCTGAGACTACGATGCAACCGGCAAACCGAATGCTTAGGCGGATTACAGCGGCCGACGCCATGGCAGGGGAGAAGACTTTCGAGTTGCTGATGGGAAATGAAGTCGCTCCCAGGCGAGACTTCATCGTTGAATCAGCCGATAGTTTTGACCGAGAAAAGATCGACGCCTAGCTGACTGCCGCTAAGTATTGATCCAGGCTCTCCCCGCTGGCATCTCGCTTGGGGTTTGGCTCGACCTGAGCAATTTCAACGCCTTCAAAATTTAGGAGCTTAGGTTCAGTGGACACGCCCGCGAAATAGAGTTGGTCTTCGTTTTTCAGGAATCGATGGCAACGAACGCCCTGGGTGGCTCTTCCCTTCCTGGGGTAGGCAGATAGGGGCGTTATTTTCACAGAACCAGGGTCGGTAGCCCCCAGAGATTGGGAGTTATTGGCTGCCGTAACAAGTTGGGACTCATCAAGCGCTGCGCCAAAGCCAATCACGTAGGTATCACCGGTGCTGATACCCTGCATGCCACCGGCAGCTAGGCCTTGAGGCCTAACTGCAGCAGCTGGGAATACCAGTAGGTTTCCCGCAGCGGTGACGAACCAGAGCTCGGCATCGTCGTCGCAAGGCGCGAAACCAACAACCTCGTCGAGATCCTTCAGGCTGACAACGCTCACCTCTTCTTTGTCGGGAAGCGGCCCAGTCAATCTCTTTACGACACCATGTTTGGTGCCCAATGCGAACGTCTCAGCGCTGGTCCAAGCTACAGCAGCTATTACCCGTTCTTTGGTCAGGCCCAAGAACTCGTCTGCACTGGAGGCCTTGGTGCTGACACCCTGCGTAATATTCGGCAAATCAGAAACGTGAACCCGAATTGCACGTCCAGTTGAGGTGATCAATGCGATATCTGCACGAAGAGTTGTGTTGATGCTTGTCGGGCCTCCGGTCGGGCCTTCGCCCTGGGTTCGATAGAGGTTGCCAAGGGCGTCGAAAACCACAGTCGTTGGACTGTCTTCTAGTTGCTTTACTTCGACTGGTTTCCTAGAAACAGTCATACCATCGGAGTCAATCAGTTGAGTCCTGCGCTGGTCGCCATAGGCCTCCGCGATGGTCGCTAATTCCCTGGAAACCAATTGGCGAACTCTTGATTCACTGCCGAGAATCTGTTCGAGTTCGGCTATTTCCCGACGAAGTGTGTCGGCCTCTTGCTCAAGTTCAATCAGACTGAAACGAGTCAAGCGGCGAAGCTTGAGCTCCAGGATGTACTCGGCTTGCAAATCCGAGAGGTCAAAGACAGTCCGAAGGGTCTTTTTGGCAAGCTCAGCTGTGTCAGAGCGTCTAATCACATCAATGACTTCATCGATATTCACAACAGCAATTGCGAGACCATCCAGAAGATGCAGCCGAGCCTTGCGCTTGTCTAGACGGTTCTTACTCCGTCTCTTGGTGACCTCAATTCTGTGGCTGAGGTAGACCTCAAGCAGTGCCTTGAGCGGCATTTGCTGAGGCCTGCCCTCGACCAGTGCGACGTTATTGATCCCAAAGCTTTCTTCAAGCGGCGTGAGCCGGTAGAGAGCCTCGATTACAGAATCTGGGTTGAAGCCAGTTTTCAGCTCAATGATTAGTCGTAGCCCGTTCTCGCGGTCGGTTAGGTCCACAACATTGTGGATTCCCTCGAGCTTCTTAGCGTTAACCGCATCTCGAATTTTTTCGATGACCCGCTCTGGACCGACTAAGTAGGGCAACTCGGTGACAACTAAACCGGTGCGCCGGGGGCCAACCATTTCGATGGAAATCTTTGCCCTGGTTCTGAAGCTTCCCCTGCCGGTTGCATAGGCGTCAGCTAGGTTTTCTCCCACTAGCGCAATAGCGCCGGATGGGAGGTCTGGTCCTGGCATTACCTCCATGATCGCTTCAAGACTGGCTTCTGGATTCTCGATAAGCAGCTGAATGGCAGCCACCACTTCTCGCAGGTTGTGTGGCGGCATGTTTGTAGCCATACCAACTGCAATTCCACTTGCTCCGTTTACAAGCAGGTTCGGGAATGCAGCCGGTAGCACGGATGGCTCTGTCAGTTGGGCATCGTAATTGGCGACAAAGTCAACGACGTCCTCATCAAGGCTCTCATTTAACAGCTCGGCGGCAGGGGCTAGCCGAGCCTCGGTGTAACGAGCGGCAGCCGGACCGTCATCAAGGCTTCCAAAGTTTCCGTGGCCATCAATTAGCGGGAGTCGCAGGGAAAAGTTTTGGGACATTCGAACAAGGGCGTCATAAATCGCTCCGTCACCGTGTGGATGGAGTTTTCCCATCACTTCACCGGTCACGCGGGCTGACTTGACGTGACCACGATCGGGCCGCAGGCCCATCTGCCCCATTTGGTAGACGATGCGTCTTTGTACTGGTTTTAGGCCATCCCTGGCGTCAGGAAGTGCTCGTGAGTAGATGACTGAGTATGAGTATTCGAGAAAGCTCTCTTGCATTTCATCGGAGACATCAATGTCAACAATTCTTTCGGTTGGATCAGTCATGGGCCCTAGCTGTGCGAAACTTGACAAGTGAGTTCGACTTTACCCCCAGTCCCCAAAGCTTTAGGGAACATTCGCAACGTGTTTTCATCCGGACTATCTTCGGTCCTGGCTGAGGCGAACCCATTGGGGCTTTCGGCTCGTAAGAAAGTCTTCGTAGTTCTAATTGACGGCCTGGGTGCCGAGCAGATACAGCAGCGAAGCGGACATGCTCCTTGGCTCAGTTCATTGCTTACTAAGAGTGCAATTTCAAACTGCGCGTTTCCTGCAACCACAAGTGCCAACATCGCCTCGTTCGCTACCGGAGTTAGCGTGGGGGAGCACGGCCTGGTTGGCCATAAGGTCTGGGACCGAGATTTCAACGAACAAATCAACCTGCTTATCGGCTGGAATGAAAGGACCGATCCAAGAGTCTGGCAGCCGGTGGAAACCATCGCTGAAAAGGCAATGCGACTCGGAGTCAAGTGCAACGTGATTGCAGCAACCGAGTACCGAAACACTCCCTACACCGAAGCGACTATGCGCGGAGCGCAGTTCAACGACGCCGATACCTGGGAGGAGAAGTTTCAGGTTGCTCGCTCAATCGTTGCCACCAAGGAACCTTCGCTGAACTACCTTTACATCCCCGAACTCGATAAATACGGCCATCGGAACGGCTGGAGCTCACCCGGATGGGCAGCGATGCTCGAGGATTTAGACGCTCAACTGCGTAGCTTCTGTGCATCTTTGCCAAAGGACGTTGGGGTAATCATTACCGCTGACCACGGAATGGTGGAGACCGAGAAGGCCCGACAGTTGGTGTTGGATGAAGCATACGAAAAAAGTGGTTCGGTTCAATTTGTTGCGGGGGACACTCGCGTCAACTATGTCTACCTTGATTCAGCGCTGGCAATACCAGATGTGTTGTCAGATCTTCAATCGACCAACTACGCCTTCGATGCTGTAGTCACAAGCGACGCAATTTCTGCAGGTTGGTTCGGTGACGTCACAACGGCTGCCAGAGCCAGGCTGCCTGAATTGATGTTGCTAGCCAAATCCAATTACACGCTCTACCACAGCAAATACTTCAAGCCACGTAGTTTTGAGATGATTGCTCATCATGGAGCGCTGAGTCCGGCTGAAACGAAGGTTCCGCTAATCCGTATCGGATTCTGAATTGCTGGCTCCAAGTACGATTTCATCCCAACTTGGAAGAGAAGCTCTTCCCTTAGCAGTAGCTGGCTTAGCAGTCTCTTGATTTCGGCGGCTGCGCAGCTCGTCCACGAGACTGTGCACTGAAGCACTCTCTGGATTCTCAGGTTCCGGATTTTGTTCTACCTCGGGTTCCTGGATTGGTCTGCTCTTGGCAGTAGCGGCAATTATGTCCCTAGACGCATGCTGTCGTGTTAGGTTGCCAGCTGCTTGGTTTGCAGGCTCCAAATGCCTGGTCTTAGGGTCAAAGGTCCAGTTGAGCTCTTCCTCGTCGGTCGCTGAGATGACCCACACCCCATCAATCTTTGCTGCTTTAAACTCTGCGCTTGGGTGCTGGTCCTGGATTAATTCGCGAAAACTTTGCATTGTCGAACCCAGGGGAACCTGGGTACTGAGAGCTGCGTCTAAAACGAACCGCAGTTCATCCAAAATTGGTGCGGCAAATGGTTCGATAGCGGCCACCGTGACTTCAAGTGTGGAAGCAACCTCCTCCAGTGATTTACCTGACCTGATCAAGTTTTGAATCTCACGTGGGCTGAAGTTTGAATCCTCAACTTTTGGATTGGCGCGAATAGCCTCGCGGAGTTCGTCAGAAATTGGCAACTGATACCTCTGACCATGGTCAGACTCGAGGGTGATAATCTCTGCGTCGCGTGCTACGAATCTAAGCTCCATTGCCGCCTCCTTGGCTAAAGTTTGGCACTAGCTCGGTTAACTTGGCTCATTTGAGGCGGTGAGTTTTCGACAACTTTATTTCTATCTGGCGAGCCGAGCTTGCATTTTTGTAATTCCTAGGGCATAGTTCACGCCGAGACGCACAGAGAGGCCCAGCCATGGCAACGGATTACGATGCAACCCGCAAAACCGATGATGACACTGAGTCTCTTGATGCAATCAAGGAGCGGATCCCGTCCCAGCCCTCAACAACAGAGGACGATGTCGACAATGTCGACAGCTTTTCAATTCCTGATGTTGTGAATGAGGAGCTTGAGGTAGTGGTCGTTCCTGTCCAAGAAAACGAATTCACCTGTGTGAACTGTTTCCTTGTGAAGCCGATGGCTCAACTAGCTTCCAAGGGTCGGTCAGGCCCTGTTTGCATCGAGTGCGCTAGCTAGCTTTTCTGGTTCCCGAGTGCTGATCAGCAAGTAGGTAGTTGGATCAGCGCTGTCAGCAACGTCGATCTTCAACATGGTCTTGATGTCGCCTCTGATTAGGAATTGGGCTGCCGGGCTCAATCCAGGACCACGTTCGTGTTTGAGGGCTACCTCTGAAATCACCTCTGAGTCGCCAAGTGCGGAAATTGGAATGTTTATCCTTCCGGCAGTCAAGTTTTCCGTCACTTTGATTGTGGGCGCGCTGAAAATCGCGAGGGCAATTAGCACCACCGGAACCACGCCGGCCAAAATCACTGCGTAGGTCTCTGACATTGGCAATACTGAGAGAAGAACCAACGGAGACGAGAGCCCAAGGGCCAAAAGAAAACCGACTGATGGATGTAACCGTTCGAAATACGAGGAAGTAGACATCAGAATAGATTACGCTCTAGGAGTGGATTTGGAAGTATTGATAATCGCAAAGCCTGGCTTTGAGCCGGTTTACGCCAAGCCCGGTGATGCTGGGGCCGACCTTCGTTCGACATCTTCGCTTACCCTGAAGGCCGGAACTAGGGCTCTGGTGGGAACTGGGGTTTCGATAGCCATGCCGGACGGCTATGTTGGATTGGTTCACCCAAGAAGCGGGCTAGCTGCTAAACACGGCATCACAATCGTGAACGCGCCTGGAACCGTAGATGCCGGTTACCGTGGTGAAATTATGGTTAGCCTTCTCAACACCTCAGATGAGGACTTCGAGGTCGCAGAGGGGGACCGTATCGCTCAGCTGCTGTTCCAGAAGGTTGAGCGTGCAAGGTTTGTGGCAGTTCAGGAGCTACCTGAATCTAGCCGCGGAGTAACCGGATTCGGGTCGAGCGGAAGAAGCTAAATGGAAAAAATAACACCGCATGATCGAGCAACGGCAGGGCCTTTTGACATCTCTGAAATTGGTGTGCTGACTCCGTATCTTGACTTTGGGTCAATTCGTCTTGCGCCAAGGCAAGAAATGCAGATTCGGGCAGACATCGATGACAATTCCAAGCGCGTGATGGCGCTCACGGTCGAGATTCAGGGTCACCGCTTGCAGATGCAAGCCTTTGCCGCGACCAAGACTGATGGCCTCTGGGCTCCAACCATGGATGCCTTGGAGAAGAGCGTCGCAGATCAGGGTGGGCAAATCGACCGTCAGGATGGCCTCGTCGGGCCCGAGTTGCGCGGTAGCGTCCCTGCCATGGTTGGAGACAACAGAGTTTCTAGACCAACTAGATTTCTTGGTGTTGATGGCCCTAGGTGGTTCCTTCGGGGCGTGATTAGCGCATCCAGCATCGATGAAGATGTTTACGAAAAGCTAGTACAGGTGTTTCGGTCGACAGCTGTCAGTCGTGGCGAGCTGGCAATGCCGCCGGGTGACCTGTTGCCACTAAAGCTTCCGGTTGGGAATGAATCTTGACG
>WWNT02016350.1:0-40449 GCA_010577775.2 Strombidium stylifer | reverse complement strand
CCCCAAAACCCCAAAACCCCAGCACCTGAAATATTATATAATTCCCCAGGTTCCCAATAATAAATAGAAAGAGGCTACGTTTATAACATTTCTTGATAATAATTGATTTATTTGTGAAAGTCTAGTTTGTGGTTACAGCTCAATCTCAACGAGCTCATACTGCGTTGGTCGTGACGGAGAGTGCTGCTGTGTTTGTTCCAGAGTCCACGATGTTGACAGCTGAAACTGAGTATCTGTAGGTCGTGCTTGCCAGCAGTCCCGTAGATGAATAGGAGGTAGCTGGAACTGTTACTTCGGCCACTTTATTGAGGAATGATTGAGATCCACTATCCCAGAGGATATAGTACATCGTTAGAGGAGAGCCTCCGTTGTCGGTGGGAGGTGTCCAAGACAGGTTGATCGTATCCGAGGTCTTCGAGTCTACTGTGAGTCCAGTAGGAGCACCTGGCGCCACGGCTGCGTAGATTGTAATGGGAGTGCCTTGAGGGCCTTCTCCGTGGACGTTTTCGGCGGAAACAGCGAACACGTATGCGTTTCCGGTGGTGAGTCCTGATCCGACAGTAGAGTAGGTGAGAGAGCTGACAGTAGCTGCGAGGACCATAGCTCCACCGGTTCCTTCGTCCCAATAGACGTGATACTGGGTGATGGTCGAACCACCGTTGTCGGCGACTATACTCCAGTCGACTTCGATATCGGTCTTTGTAGTTGCTTGGCCTCTTGACATCACAGCTCCAACAGGTGGAACTGTCTGAGCAAGAGCCCCGCCTGTATTCTCTGGTGAAGTGGTGGACCATCCCACGGTGTTTTGTGCTTCGACGGTGGCTACAATCAGGTCTCCAACGACCAGTGAGAAGGGCGAGGCGGTGAACACGCTCATGGCAACTGTGCAAGTGCGTCCGGTGACGACAGCCGACTAGGTGCCGTCGCAGCCGGAGATCGTAGAGAATGCGCCATCCGTCTGCTTGAACTTGATGCTGTAGGCTGTTACTGCGGAGCCTCTATCGCTCGGAGTGGCCAACCAGGTGATTACGACATCAGCTCCTGAGTTAGAAGTTGAAGCCGCTGGCAGCTGATCCGGGACGTCTGTGGCGTAGATGATGGCCGAAGCCGACCAGTCTCCCACTCCATGAAGGTTGATTGCTCGGTACTGGAATTGGTACGCGGTGCCGGAGGTGACACTCATCGTCTGCGTGTAGGTGTACGTGAATGGAGAAACCTCGGAGGTGACGTAGTACCAGGTGCCTCCGTTTGTGCCTGAATCCCACTAAACTTCGTAGCTCGTAATGGTCTCCTAACCGGAATAGTCGCCTGTGAGGGCGGACCAAATCACTTAGATCTAGTTGTCGTTAGTTGCTGCTCCTCGAGTCGGCACTGAAGGAGGCTGCTAGGGCTCCGTGGAGATTGTCCCTCCCGTACCTGAGGTGGTGACAGGTGAGTAATCTCCCCAGCCGATCAAGTTGTAAGCTCTTACCTAGGCCCTTACTTCAGCGTTAAGTCCCAGAGCGTAGATCGAACCACGAAGGGTGGTCATCTCTATGTCGCAATAGGTGTTTGTCACGATATCCGAACCAGTAGTACCTTAGCACTCGGCAGTCGAGGAGTAGTCTCCGTCGCTTTCAAGGATAAGTATCTCGTACTGGGTGATCGTAAGCCCGTTGTTGTCTGGAGCAACCCAACTGATGCGGATCTTCTTATCGTTTCTGACCGTCGTTGGAGCTGCTGGAGCCTCTGGCCGAGTTGCGGCGTAGATCTAGAGCTCACTGCCGTAGGGGCCCCAACCGTACTTGTTCTTAGCTCTCAGCCTCAGCTTGTAAAGCTGGCCAGGAGTAATAGCTACTGAGGCGTCTGTAGATGTCGTGTAGGTCGTCAGCGTGTTGAGAGGAGAATCGCCCACGAGGACTGCCCAGTCTGTGGCTGCCGCACCGGCAACTCGCTCGACCGAGTAGGTGACAACAGGTGCAGTTGGACCTCCAGTCTCCAAGTCGGTTGTGAGAGCAGACCAGCTGACGTCAAGCCGTGTATCGTCTGTAGAATCAACTCTAGCCAGGCCGCTGGGAGCGTATGGAACTGCTTCGATCACTGCCCCTGCTGTGTTCAGCGCAGAGGGGTCACTCCATCCTTTGAGGTTGTAAGCTTCGGTCTAGACCTAGATGACAGCCCCTCTGGTCAGGAGGTACGGCGGAGACGTCAGGGCTGCCATCGGAATCAGGCAGTACATGTTCGCCATCACTGCGGAGGATGAGCCGTCGCAGTGCTGAGTTTGCTCTACCAGACCGGATGAAGAGTCCTGGATCAAGATCCTGTAGGCAGTAATGTCTGCTCCGTTATCGGTAGGAGCTACCCACGTAATCTTGAGGTAGACTGAGGATATCTCGGTAACTGCTTGAGCCATCTAGCTCGGAGGAGAAGATGGGATCACGGTGGTAGAGGTGCTGAAGTCACCCCATCCGAGGGCGTTTTCAGCTCTGACTCTGAGAAGGTAAGTCGATCCGGCGACAACTCCAGCGGAGAATGTGTAGGACGTCGATGTATCATCGGAATCGAACCCAACTAGCGCAGTCCAGGTTGATCCTGAGTCTGCTGACCAGTCGAGTTCGTAGGAAGTGATAGCGGTGCCTCCGATGTCGACAGTGGTGGTCAGAGCCGTCCAAGTCATCTGAATCTGGCTGCTAGAGGTCAACGCCCCTTCAACAGGAGCGGTCATAGCCACAGGGACCGTCATGATCGTTGCTCCTGCAGTGTTTGAGTTGGAAAGCTCTCCCCACCCATCATCGTTGTACGCCCTCGCTCTCAGGACGAAGAGGTCTCCCACGGCATAGCTGTAGGTAGTCATCAAGTAGAGGAAGGTGAAGGAACAAGTCGGGTTGTTGATGTCGGCGAAGCTGCTTCCGTCGCAGTGCGTGGTATCCTCGACATAGGCGGACGTGCTCGGATTCCAGAGTTCAACTTAGTAAGCGCTGATAGTCGCACCGTTATCCGAAGGTGGAGTAAGGGTAACGACTACGTCCAGGCCGCTTCTCGCCGTGGATGGTGCATTCATCTTCGTAGGAACATCAGAGGCTCGAATGTTTGCTTCCGGGGAGTCAGCTCCCGCGCCATAGATGTTCACAGCTCTGATCTTGAATCTGTAGAATTGTCCTTTGGTCACTCCGACGATTATCTTGCTTGTAGTAGAGTCCGACAGAGCTGAGTCGATGACCAAGAAGGTTGTCGCTGCGGGGTCTCCGTTGTCCCAAAGGAGCTGGTAGCTGGTCACCACTGAGTTGCCTGTGGGTGTACCAGAAGCTGAAACGAGACTCCACTAGACTTCTATCTGGGAGTCCGTAGTCAGAGAGCCTTCCGTTGGTGCTGCCATCTAGCCAGGGACTTGACGGATTCTGGCGCCTGCTGTGTTAGGGTCTGAAGTCAGTCCTGAGCCTTGAGTGTTCTAGGCCGAAGCTCGAATGACTACAAGGTCGTCGAATTCCAGCAGGTGGGTGGTCACTAGGTTCGTCATTGGGACAGTACAAGAGAGCGCAGTCATGATTGCAGAATCAGAACCATCGCAAGCCGTGTCTGAGTGCCAGGCTGAGTTCTTATCTTGGATTTCGATCAAGTACGATGTTAAGGGTAGTCCTCCGTTTTCAGTTGGAGCTGTCCAAGTAATCGTCACTCCTCCTGTTGCTGCATCGATCGATGTGGTTACTGTCGCCATCTGGGAAGGAGTCGTAGCTGAGAGGATGGGTCCGCTTGAGGACAGAGATCCCCAGCCCCACCTGTTCTTGGCCTTGACCTGGAAGAGGTAGGTTACTCCTTCGGTGATAGACCCAGTCAGCGTGTACGTCAAGGATGAGTACGGTGCAGTTTCTCCAACTACTTCTGTCCAGGTCGCTGTGCCAGTAGTAGCCTGAGTTGCACTGTCCGTATAGAGAGCGTATCCCGTCACTGCAGAGCCACCGTCTGAAGGAGCTACCCAGTCGATCTGCACTTGAGTATCAGAAGTCGTGGCTCCTCTGGTTGGAGAAGAGGGAGCATGCGGGACGACTTCAACTACAGCCCCAGCTGAGTTGGCAGCTGAAGAAGCACTCCAGCCTCGGACGTTGCGAGCAAGCACCTTTGCCTAGATCAGAGTTCCCTCCGCACGAGTTAGGGGTGAAGCCCAGAAGGCAGTCATCGGGATGAGGCATTGCAGATCTGTGATCGTTTGAGAATCGGACCCATCGCATCTTGAGGTGTCTTCTATGAAGTCTCCGGATTCACCGAGCAGCAAGATCTGGTACTGGTCGATTGCAGCGTGGTTATCGCTGGGGGCTGCCCAAGCGACAGTCACGTAGATTGAACTTGAACTGCTCGTTACTGTAGGGGCAGCAGGGGCATCTGGAGCCTAAGCTGCTTCAGCTGAGAGTGCGGTTGAAGCAGTTCCTGTCCCGTACTTGTTAGCTGCTGCGATTCTGAACTGGTAAGTTGTCCCTCCTGTCAGGGAAGTAGCTGAAGCTGTGGTCGAGGAGGTCTGGGTGAAGGCTGCCCAAGTGTTGGTGCCTTGATCCCATTCTATCGCGTAAGTCGTAATGGCAACACTTGAGCCTCCTGCTGCTGATCCTGTGACTGCTGACCAACTCAAGTCGATGCTCGTTGCAGTCGATGTGGAGATTTCAAAGACAGGCGGGTCCATCTGGCTCGGCCTTGTCTCCAGAGTTGCTCCAGCGATGTTCATCTCTGAGTATTCTCCCCACCCGTTTCCGTTTCGTGCACGGACTTTGACTCGGATGAGGGTATCAACGGTAAGAGAGGTGAGCGTTTGGATCGTTTCCATGGGAACAGCACAAGTCGTAGCCGTGATGATTGCGCTCTAGAGGCCGTCACAGTTTGTCGTCTCAGTAGAGAAGGTCGAGTCTGACTTCAGGAAGAGGATCTCGTAGCCATCAATAGTCGAGGAGTGGTGGGCTGGTGCCACCCAGTCAAGAGTGACGTCAACATCAGCTGATCCGATTGTAACTGTAGGGATGTCAGGCTTGTCCGGGAGATCAGAAGCAAGCACGACCAGTTCAGTTGAGTAAGCTCCGGAGCCGTAGATGTTTACGGCCTTCACGATGAACCGGTAGGTGACACCTCCAGTTAGACCTGGCACTGAAGCTGAGTTTACAAGAGAATCAAGTAGCTCGATGGTGGCAGAACCTGCTCCGTTGTCCCAAAGCACGACGTAGGAAGTAACAGCTGAGTCTCCGTCAGCAGGGGAAGCCAGGGCAGTCCAAGAGAAGTCGATCTGCGACTCTGTAACTGAGACGAGGGTCGGCGTTGGCATTTGGTCTGGGACTCTCCTGATCTGGGCTCCCGCTGTGTTCACAGGGCTAACAGCTCCGTGTCCGTAGGAGTTGGCGGCTGAGGCTCGCACTTCGACTAAGTCTTAGAAGGCAAGGGTGTAAGTAGCTCCAGTCAGATGGCTCATCGGGACTGTGCACTTGAGAGTTAGCAGTGAAGAGCCGCAGTAGGTTGACTCTGCCACCCAAGCCCCTGCTGAAGTCTTGATTTCGATCAGGTAAGAAGTGATTGAGTCGCTGCCATCTGCTGGCGCTGTCCATTAGATCGTAGCTCCGCCAGTTGTAGCGTCGATAGTGGTGGTCACAGCTGCCATCTGCACGGGGACTTAGGCCGCTTTGATAGCGCTGGTGGTGGACCAGTCTCCCCATCCGTGTAAGTTTGAAGCGCGCACTCGGAACCGATAGGTCCTTCCCGCAGTGATATCGCTGGTGAGAGTAACCGTAGTAGTTAGGGAACTTGGACCTCCTCCTTTGACGTCTGTCCACGTTGTTGTTCCTGTTAGCTCCGTGGTGGCGGAATCCGTCTGAAGGTGATAGGATGTAATGGCTGAACCTCCGATGTCTGCATCTGTAGTAAGAGCAGCCCAGGCAACATAGATCGTCGTTTCTCCAGTTAGAGCATTGTCCGTGAAGGGGGTTGTGACGGCTTGAGGTACAGTCTGGGCAAGGACTCCTGCTGTGTTGTCGACGGAGTAAGCTCCCCATCCTCGCTGGTTTTGAGCACGAACCTGGGCTCTGATCAAAGTACCAACAGGAAGGAGATTGTAGGGAGCTGCTGTGAGAACCGACATATCAACGATACAGTACAAGTTTGTCATGACGACTGCGTTAGCTCCATCGCACACGCTGGCATCCACAATGAGGTCTCCGTTGTTGTCCTTGATGCCAACTCCGTACTCACTGATCGTAAGGTGGTTTTCTGTCGGTGCAGTCCAAGCAATCTTGACGCCGGTGGCGACTTGACTCATTGTAACAGCGCTGGGCTGATCTGGAACTTGGGCAGCTAACTCAGTGAGAACGGCGGAAGGCAGTCCTGGGCCATGGAGGTTTACTCCTGAAACTCTATACTGGTAGGTAGATCCTGCGGTGAGGCCAGTTGCCGTGTACGAGCTGACTGCTGCTCCCACAGTGGAGGCAACGCTCCAGGTTGAGCCACCGTCAGTCGACTGTTCTACCTTGTAGCCTGTGATCGCTGACCTTCCAGTCTCAGTGTCTGTAGTCAGGAAGCTCCAGGAGAATGCAATCTGGGTGTTCGAAGAGGTAACTCCGTCAAAGACCAGAGAACCGACCTGGGCTGGTTCAGTCTGCACAAGCCCTCCATCAGCGTTTGCCTAGCTGTAAGCTCCAAAGCCTTGTGCGTTCCTAGCTCTTGCCTTCGCTTGGACAAGAGTGCCTAGAGTCAACGTGTAAGGAGACAAGCGAAGAGTAGCCAGAGGAATGTCGCAAGTGGTGACTGCTGGGTCAGCGCCACCACACGTTGTCGTTTCTTCGGTGTAAGTTACTCCATCTGACTGCAAGACCACAATCTGATACTCCAGGATGTCTTCTCCGTTGGTAGCAGGAGCTGACCAAGAGATCCTGGCATTCAGGCCAGAGATACTCGTTGTGACCACTGCCATCTGACTTGGGATATCGGAGGCAATGATTGCTACGGTTGAGGAATCTGGACCGGTGCCGTAGACATTGCTAGCACGCAGCTTGAACACGTAGCTTTCTCCGGTTGTTACTCCTGTCGCCACGGTGTAGCTCGTTGCTGTTGTCGGTGTAACAAGGCCGATTAGGGAAGTCCATGTAGTTGATCCAGAACTTGTTGTTCCGGCATCCCAGAGGAGTTCATAAGTGGTGATGTCTGAGTCGCCATTCTGAGGGGCCGTCAGTGCCGACCAAGTGACATGGATCTAGTTCGTTGATGTCTCAGAACCTCGGACTGGTACTCCCATCGACAGCGGGGCAACCCTGACAGCAGCGCCTGCCGTGTTGACGGCTGAGGCAACTCCTGCTCCGTAAGCGTTTGTGGCTGTGATTCTAACTTCGATGAGGTCGCCCTGCGAGAGAGCGTAAGGGGCTGCTGTGAAGACTGACATTGGTACTGTGCAGCCGAGGGTAGCAGAGCCCCCACAGTTCGCTGTTTCTTCATGCCAAACTGAGGAGGAGTCCTAGAACTCTACAGAGTAAGTAGTAATGGTGTCACCTCTCTGGTCTGGAGCTGCCCACGAGACAACGACTGCGCCGTCAGAAGCCTGGATAGAGGTTGTGGCAGTCGCTACTTAGTCAGGAGTTGTTGCAGCCTTGATCGACGCCTCAGCAGACTCAGCACCCCAACCCCAGAAGTTCCTGGCTTTGACTTTGAATCTGTAGACCTAGCCTACGGTGATGCCAGTCGTGACAAGGTAGGAAGTACCGAGATAGTCACTGTCGATTCCGGCTAGAGTGCTCCATGTTGCCCCTGAGGTACCTGCGTCCCAGTACAGGGCGTACGTGGTGATCGCAGAGTAGCCGTCTTCTGGGCTGGAGAGAGCTGTCCAGGTTACTTGAACACGATCGGTGCTTGTGCTTGATCCTCGCAATGGAAGTGCAACTGCGTCTGGTTCTGTCTGGACCTGAGCCCCAGCCGTGTTGACTGCTGAGTAGTCGCTCCATCCTCTTTCGTTGAAGGCCCTGACTTTGGCTACGACGAGGTCGTTTCTGATCAGGGAGAAGGGAGAAGTCCTCAGAGTTGAAAGAGGGATATCACAATAGCGAACGCTGAGCACACCGCTGGTGGATGCGTCGCAGTCTACCAAGTCCTCTGAGAACGAGTTCGTGTCAGCATGGTGCTGAACTACGACTTGGTATGCCGTGATTGTCTTGAAGTTGCTGCTTGGCTCAGCCCACGAGATGCGGACAGAGGCATCCGCGAGAGCAGTGGTGACTGTAGCTGGTGTGTCTGGAGCGGCTGCTGCCTGAACACTTGCTGTGGAAGATACAGTTCCTGGTCCGTGGACGTTGCGTGCTGTTACTCGGAACTAGTACCACTCGCCTGCAGTCACAGGTGTCAATGTCGCAGTTAGAGCAGTGGAGTCTGAACCAGTTTGCCCTTGAAGAGATGTCCAACTTCCTGCCAATGGCATGTACTCAAGATGGTAAGAGACGATGGCTGATCCACCTGTGTCGTCTCCTGTTAAAGCTGTCCAATCGACAACGATCTGAGTCAAGGAAGTCGCTGAGTTTCTCACCGGGGTGCTTGCTTGAATCGGCTCTGTTTAGACCCTTGCTCCCGCTGCATTCGGCTGAGAGTACTAGCCATCTCCCAGGGAGTTAGAAGCTCTAGCTCTCACGACAACCAAGTCATTGTAAGCCAAGCCGAAGTCGTTTCTGAGAGTCGTGAAGGGAACAAAGCAGGAGAGGGCAGACACGAGGGCTGCACCTGCGCAGTCTGAAGAGGCTTGAGACTCTGTTGTGCCATCTGAATGAAGAATGAGGATCGTGTAGGCCGTGATTAAGTCGTTGTTGCTTGCAGGGGCCGTCCAGGAGATCTTGACGCTCAGGGGATCTGTCCCGACGTCAACTTCAGTTGTCACCGTGCTCATCTGGGCGGGTGCTGCTGAAGCTGCTACTGTACTCGTTGCTGACCAATCTCCCCAACCGATGGCATTTCTGGCTCTAACTCTAAACTGATAGGAGCTTCCTGCTGTGATTGCACTGCCAGCGACTGTGAAAGTGGTCGAGAGAGATGACGTTGGGTAGCCAGCGAGGTCAACCCAAGATGAGCCGCCTGCAGCTTCTCCGCTTCCTTGGTCGTACTAGAGCTAGTAAGAAGTGATGCTGAGTCCTCCAGTCTCTGACGTTGTAGTGAGCGATTGCCATTCGACGTGAACTTAGCTTGGAGAGGTGTCGCTTCCCCTCGTTGGAGCGAAAGAGGTACCAGGGACTGTCTTGGCTACTGCTCCGCCTGATGACGCAGGAGATGCTGGACTCCAACCTTTCTCGTTGTAAGCTGACACTCTGGTAGCGATCTCGTCTTCAAGCAAGTAGAGGTAGTTAGCTCCCGTGAGGGTGAGCATCGGGATCTGACAGCTTGCAGCTGACACGATCGAAGACTACGAGCCATCACAGCTAGCGTCGGCAAGCCACTAGGAGCCAGCCTTGTCTCGAACTTCCACTAAGTAAGCTGTGAGAGGACTGCCGTGGTCATCAGGAGGCGTCCAGGTAATCACAAGGTCGCCGGTCGCTGCATCAAGTGTAGTCGTAGGAGCGGCCATCTGATCAGGGGTTGTACTGGCAACGATGGACTTGGAAGCTGAGACTGAACCCCAGCCCCAAGTGTTCTTTGCGCGGACTCTAAACGTGTAAGTGGCTCCCCTGGTAATGCTCGTGGTCACGATGTAGGAGGTTGAAGGGTACTCGGAGTCAAAGCCGGCGAGGTCTGTCCAAGTTGCAGCAGGGTCTTCTGTTCCAGCATGCCACTGGAGGTTGTACGACAGAATTGGGGACCCTCCGATCTCAGCTGAAGTTGTAAGTGCTGGCCAAACAACTTGGATCTAGTACTCGTTTGTCGAACTGCCTTCGGAGAGTGGCTGGACTAACAGAGGTTCAGTTTGTATCTTGGCCCCTGACGTAGGGTAAGATGACCAAGCGCTCCAGCCGTTGACGTTAGAAGCTCTGACAGTGGGCTCGATTAGAGTATCCCAGCTTAGTCCGTAGGTTGTCCTGAGACGCGTCATTGGAACCGAGCACGTCAGCTGGGCGAACACATCAGTTGATGAAGAGGATGCATCGCAATGAGTAGTTTCAACTACGCCTGGCTCTGTGCCTGTGCTGTCTTTGATCGCCACCTCGTAGGCATCGATTGTTGCGAAGTTGTTGCCCGGTGCTACCCAGGTGATCTTCACATCAAGTCCGATGATCTCTGTTGTGATAGCAGCAGGTTAGTCAGGTACTCCTGAAGCGACAACGGTAAGCTCACTCGAAGTTAATCCCCATCCATGAATGTTCTAAGCCCGGACTCGGAAGAGATAAGTTTGTCCTCCTGTAATTCCAGTGCTAATGGTCGAGCTAGTAGCAGTTGTGGCTGCACCTTCCTGTCCTTGTACGTCTGTCCAGGTAGACTCGCCTTGAGCCTGCTTCTGTAAGTTGTAGGAGAGAATCGGAGAATGGCCAGTGTCGTCCGAACCAGCAGTGATCCCAGTCCAAGAAAGGGCTATCGTGGTTAGCGTTGAGCTTGTGGCTACGTACACAGGAGCTGAAGGGACAGCGGGCTCAGTCTGGATCGTGGCGCCTTGAGCACTCACTTGGGAGACCAGACTCGGGCCGTAGCCATTCGTTGCCGTAACCGTGAAGAGGACAGGGTCTCCCAGTGAGAGGGTGTAAGATCCCCCACGAAGAGCTGTGAAAGGAACAGTGCATGCAGTGTTCGCAAAGACAGTGGCATCGTTGGTTGCATCGCAGTTCGTTGTGTCTTCGTAGAAGACTCCGTCTGATCCCTTGATGAGCACCGTGTAGCCAGTGATTGTGTTGAAGTTTGAGTCTGGGGCTGTCCAAGATAGATCTACGCCCACGCCATTGGCAGCAGAGACCAAGCTGGTCTGGGATATCTGATCGGGAGCTTGAGATGCATAGATGGTTGTCTCGTCACTGAAAACTCCGAATCCGTAGACGTTGAGGGCTCTGACTTTGACCTTGTAGCTCTAGCCTCCGACCACAGATGATGTGATCTCTACAGTCGTGGCCAGGCTGGTTGTCGTATAGCCTTACAGATTGTGCCATTCGAGGCCTGCTGTTCCTTTGTCCCACTGTACGTTGTAAGAAGTCACTACGGCTCCGCCTGTGTCGGCGTCTGTCGAGAGTGGAGACCAAGTAAGCACCAGGACCGAGGTCGTCGTGGAAGAGCTCCTGATCGGCTAGTTCATCTGAGTTGGTTCTGTCTTCACTGTCAGGATTCCTGCTGGATCCGAGGTGTCTCCCCATCCATAAGCATTGTAGGCCTGAGCTCTCGCAACGATGAGTTCATTGTAGACTAGGTTGAAAGGTGCTGCTCGAAGAGAGTCCATCGAGATCAAGCACTACAAGCTGTTCATGACAGCCTCAGTTGATCCATCGCAAGCTGTCAACTCCTCAGACCAAGTGCTGTCGTGAGCGATCTCGATCCTGTACGCGGTGATCGTCTGGGAGTTGTCTGATGGTGCCGTGAAGGTAAGCAGCACTCCACCAGTTGCTGAGTCTATCGCTGTCACGACGTCGATCATCTTTGCTGGCCTTGTAGCCGCTTTCACAGTGGTGGCATCAGACCAAGGTCCCCAGCCAAGACTATTCCTAGATCGAACTCGGAACTGGTAATTCTCACCAGGAGAGATTCCTGTGCTGATGATGAACGAAGTGGCGAGGTTGTCTGCAGTGTACCCGATCAGCTCAGTCCACGATGTGCCTGAAGAGCCTGAGTCCCACTCAAGGTGGTACGTCTGGATCGGGCTCATTCCATTTTCCGGAGAAGACAAGGCAATCCAGCTAACTTCAATCTGGCTGGTCGTTGTCTGAAGATCCTCTCTAGCTGGGGCCGTCATCTGATAAGGAACCGTGATGATGATCGCACCGGCCGTGTTCTCAGCTGAAAGAGGACCCCAGCCTCTTGCATTGCGAGCTTAGACCACAGCAACAACTGTGGTTCCGGCTGTCAGAGAGTAAGGGCTTGCAATGAGGGTGGCTACAGGAACAAGGCAACTTGGAGAGCTCATCGCTAGGATGGCTGAGGATGTTCCATCACAGTAGGTTGGGAGTTCTTCGTACGATCCTGAGCTCGTCTTGACAGCGATCTTGTACTCAACAATACTCTCGTAGTTGTTGAACGGCTCTTGCCAAGCAAGCTCGATGCTGTCGCTGACCTGAGTAGTTGTCATCTCAGCAGGCTGCTAAGGAACACTGGTTGCGTAGATGATAGCTTCATCAGAGTACTCGCCCCATCCATGCGTGTTGTGTGCTCTAACTTTGAAGCGGTAGTCTGAGCCTCCTGTCACTCCGGCCGTGGTGATAGCAGAAGTAAGCGAAGCGTCGAAGGATCCGTCTTAGCCGTGGATGTCCTGCCAGGATCCAGTGCCCTGGTCCCACAGGAGATGATAGGAGTCTATCGCAGCCCCACCGATGTCAGCAGCTGCTGTTAAGGGCGTGTAGACAGCTTCGACTTGGGACGTTGAAGTAGCAGATCCCATCGTCGGTGTGGCCATCTTGGCTGGTTCGGTTTGAACTCGAGCACCCACCAGGTTGACCTGAGAGAGACTTCCCCAGCCGTTCGCATTCTGGGCCTAGACTCTCGCCTGGACAAGGTCGTCGTAGACCAAGCTAAAGGGAGCTAGTCTAAGCACAGACAATGGGATGTCACACCCTGAGTCAGTGTCAACTTGAGCGTCTGCCCCGTTGCAGTTCGTAGTCTCTTCTGAGAAAGTGCCATCTGTCTACTTGACAAGAATCTTGTAAGCTGTGATCGGAGCAGCACTGTTGTCGGGAGGTGTGAAGCGGATTCTCGCATTTGTTCCTGAGATCTCTGTCGTCACACCTGTGGGCTGGGCTGGAAGACCTGCTGCGTACACCGTGACGGTGCCAGAGTAAGGCCCCCATCCGTACACGTTCTCTGCTCTCACTCGGAAGAGGTATCCGGCTCCAGGCGTGAGTCCTGTCGAAACAGTGAAGGTGGTCGCAATGGACTGCACGGTGTGGCCAGTGAGCACTTCCCAGCTACTAGAGGACTACGGTTGCATTTCCAAGCTGTACGAGAGAATCGTAGCGCCACCAGTGCGGGTATCCGAAGCTGCCAACGCATCCCAGTCGATGATGATCTAGGTGTCACTACTGGCTGAGTTCCTCACGGGGTCGTTCATGCCTGTTGGGATTGTCCTGGCGAGGGCACCTACCGTGTTCACGTCTGAAGTAAGACCCCATCCATTTGCGTTTTCTGCGCTAGCTCGCACTTGGATCAACTGTCCTTGAAGCAGGCTGAAGGGTGTAGCTAGGAAGTAAGACATCGGAAGGGTGCAAGTCAGAGCAGCGAAGATAGCCGAGTCTGAGCCATCACAATGGGTAGTAGCTGCAGACCAAGCAGTGCCAGCACTATTTTGGACTTCGATGAGGTACGCAGTCAGCGGAGAGGAGTTGTCGTTGGGAGTAGTCCAGGTGAAGATGACTTCCCCTGAAGTGTCATTGACTTGAGTTACAACGGTAGCCATCTGTGCTGGAACAGTACTTGGTGTTGCCGTAAGGACCTCTGTATAGTCGCTCCATCCCCACATGTTCTTCGCCCGCACTCTGAACGAGTACTCGACACCAGCTGTGATTCCGGAGGTGACTGTGAACGTCGTCCCAAGGAAATCTGAACTGTAACCTGCAAGGTGCTCGAAGAGACCATCGCCGTTGCCCTTATCCCATTGGACATTGTACGAAAGGATTGCTGCGTCTCCTGTTTCTAAGGAAGTCGTCAGGGCACTCCACGTGATCTCCACTTAGCTCTCTGAGGTTGAGGCTCCAACGGCCAAGTCCTGGACTTGGGAAGGGGCTGTCTGGATCGTCGTGGTCACTGTGCTGACAGGCGAGTAGTCACTGTATCCGTACGCGTTATGGGCCTTGACCTGAGCTCTGACCTAGTCAGCAAGCTCGAGACTGTAAGGAGCCTCACGCAGAGTTGACATGGGCACCAAACAGTAGCTGTTCGTGAGGACTTCAGAGTTGCTGAACCCATCGCAGTAGGTACCTTCAGCTTGGAGAGTTCCGGCTTTGGTTGCGATCTCTACGATATAGCCGTCAATGGCTGCACTGTTGCTTGCCGGTTCGTCCCAATCTATCCTAACGTAGATGTTCTCGATGGATGTTGTTGGAGCTGTGGGGGCATCAGGAGTCGAAGCTGCTACGACTGAAGCTACTTCCGAGGCTGCTCCCCAGCCATGCTCGTTGTGGGCTGAGACCCTGAACCGATAAGTAACTCCTGCCGTAATGCCGCTTGTCACAGTGAAGGTTGTCAGAAGAGCGTCGACTCCAACATTGGATCCGTGAAGGCTGGCCCAAGATGCATCTGAACCTGTTCCCGCGTCCCACTCTAGATGATAACTGTCGATAGTCCCACCTCCAGTTGCGGTTCCTGTGAGAGCCACCCAGTCTACTTGCACCTGAGAAGTACTCGTACCTGTGCCACGAGTCGGAGCTGCCATCTAGTAGGGCTCTACTTGGATCGCTGCACCTGCGGCAGAGTCGCTAGTCGGCGAGTAAGGACCCCAGCCGATTGCGTTCTGAGCCCTGACCTTTGCAACGACAATGCCTCCTTGACCCAGGTTGAAAGTGGCTGACCTGAGGTCGGTCATGAGGATGTCGCAGTAGTCGTCAGCCAGGATTGAACTGCCTTGACAGTAGCCAGTGGCTGCTGCGAATGTCGATCCGTCGCCACCGCCTACGAGTACTTGGACGTCGTAAGCTGTAAGATCATCAGAGTTCGTATCTGCGGTAGTCCAAGCTACGCGCACAATGCCTCCAGACTGAACTGAGGTTGTCGGTGTCGACATTTAGTCTGGCTCAGCACTAGCTTTGATGGTCACGACAGGGGAAGGAGTGCTCCATCCATGGGCATTGTAAGCAAGGACACGGAAGTCGTACTCCGTCCCAGGAGTAACTCCAGTAGTAACGATGTACTCAGTCGCAAGGTAGTCCGAAGTGACGCCTACAAGTTCAACCCAGGCTTCGCTTGCAGTAGGATCCGTATCCCATTCCAGAGAGTACGAAGTCACAGTTGCTCCTCCCATCTCAGCATGTGTCGTGAGTGCAGTCCATAGGACTTGGATCTGGAGCTCAGAAGTTAGGCTTCCTCTTGTAGGCACTGCCATGGCAACTGGAACAGTCTGAACCTGAGCTCCACCTCCACCAGCTTCACTCTCAAGTCCGTCTCCATTCGCGTTGGTAGCTCGCACCTTGACAAGGATGTCTGAGTCGAAGGCCAAGCTGAAAGGAGCAGCACGGAGGGTTGCCATTGGCACGGAGCAAGAGAGGGCGCTGACGATGGCTGCGTCGCTTCCGTCGCAAGTCGCAGTTGACTCTTAGTAGGAGGCATCAGAGGCTTGGATTACGATTCGGTAGGCAGTGATCGTGCCTCCACGGTCGTCAGGAGCTGTCCAGCTGATCAGGACTGAGGCGCCAGACACTGAAGTCGTGGGTGCGTCCGCTCGATCTGGGACTGAACTAGCTTAGATTTCTGCTGTAGCACCGAACTCTCCGAAGCCCCACTTGTTCCTTGCTCTCAACCTGAACTTGTAGGTGGTTCCCGAAACGATCCCTGTGGTCATGAGGTAGGCTGTTCCAGTGTAGGGGCTTTCATCTTGTCCTACGATGTCGACGAAGTTGGTAGTGCCATCTCCTTAGTTCCACTACAAGTTGTAAGATGTAATCGCCGAGCCACCTGTATCAGCTGAAGAGGTCATCGATGTCCAAGTGACTTCCACTCGAGTGTCGTCAGTGGATGATCCTCTTGCTGGAGTTGGTGTTGCAGAGCCTGATGGCTCGGTTTGGATCAGAGCTCCGACAGAGTTCACAGGAGAGTACGCGCTCCATCCAATTTCATTTCTTGCTCTAAACTGGGCTACGATGAGCTCATCGTAAGGCAGGGAGTAGGGTGAGCCTCTAAGCACTGACATCGGGACATGGCAGTAGCGGCTGCTCACGACAGCGGCAAGGCTTCCCTCACAGTAAGTGGTGTCTTCAACGTAGTCTGCCTGAGATGTAGCTCCGAAGGGCTTAATCAAGATCTGATACTCAACGATGGTTGAGCTTCTGTCTGCGGGTTGTGCCCAAGAGAGCTTCACGTAAGTGTCCGTGATCCTCGTCTCGATCGCAACTGGCTCAGCAGGTGCTTCTGCTGCCGAGATGGTCCCGACATCGCTCCACGCACCCCATCCGAACCTGTTGGCAGCCCTGTACTTGAACTGGTAGCTTCCTCCTGCGAGGATGCTCGCTGTCTAAGTATGAGTGGTGCTTGTGTACCCGTCTGCTTCTCCGATCAAGTCTGTGAAACTTACTCCTCCGCCTCCAGCGTCCCATTGCAGTTGATAGGCAGTAACTCCGCTTCCCCCGTTGTCGGGATCGACGAGAGCTGCCCACTCGACGACAACCTAGGTCTCATCGGTTCCAGTGCCTCGTGAAGGCGTTGAAGGAGGTGTGAGAGGGACAACCTGAGCAAGGACTGTTGCGGTTGTACTTGCTGGCCCTGGAGACCCGATGCCGACAATGTTTGTCGCTGTGATCCGGGCCTTGATCTCATCTCCTTGAACGAATCCATAGCCAGAGCTGTCAAGGGAAGTAGTGAGAGTTGCCATTGGGATCGTGCATGATGGAGAAGGTGGGTTGCCTGAAGCTGTACCGACGCAGGTCACTGTGTCTTCTTTGTAAGTAGTTCCATCAGACAGAAGGATCTCAATCTTGTAGTCCGTGATTTCGATTCCTGCTCCACCAGTGTCAGCGGGAGGACTCCAAGAGATGAGGACGTCGGCTCCGCTAAGAGACAGAGATGGCTCGGCTGGTGGATCTGGCACTGTTGAGGCTACGATGGTTCCTTCTGGAGAGTAGCCTCCCCAACCATGGACGTTGTAGGTCCGGTAGCGAGCTCTGTAAGTTGCTCCACTCGAGATAGCAGTCGTGTAGACCTTTGAGTTCAAGGTGTATGGAGCTGTCAGAGGTGAACCACCAGCAATGATCGTGAAGGAGCCAGCTCCCTCAGCGATCTCGAGGCTGTAGCTCAGGATTGGTGAGCCTCCATCTCCTCCAGTCGCCGTAGAGTCTGTGATGTAGTCCCACTCAATGTCAAGCTAGGATTCACTTGTCGTTGTGCCTCTCCTTGGAGCGTTGAGAGGAGTACCGGGAATCTCTTGAGCGCTTTCACCTGCAGTGTTGACATCCGAGTAGGGTCCTGTACCTTTCACATTCGTAGCAGCGACTTTAGCCTGGACCAAGTCTCCGGTCGAAAGATCAAGTCCTCCAACGTTGACTCCGTCAGCGTCGATGTTGATCGCAGCTGTTAGGAAGCTCATCGGGAGATCACAGCGTCGTGTGGAGAGAACTGTTGAACTGGCTCCATCGCATCGATCGACGTACTCTCTCAAAGTTCCAGTAGAATCCTTCAGCTGAATAGTATAGGACGTGAGAGCAATACCTTGTCCACCTGTGAACGGCTCCTCCCAAGTTAGAACAACAGTGGCGCTGCTCATTGACGTCGTCGGTGTTGGTACTTGACCTGGCTCGACCATCGCCGTGACCTGGAGGATGGGCGAGTAGCCAGTCGACCAGCCATGAACATTCTGGGCTCGATATCTGAACGTGAAGACTTAGCCAGATGAGAGACCGGAAGCTGTGATCGTAGTAGTCGAGGCGTCCACCACAGAGAAGACTGCCCACGTAGTCTGTGCAGTGCCTGCATCCCAAGAGAGTTCGTAGTAGAGCACAGCAGAGTTGCCAGAGTCGGTCCCTGACTGGTGAGTGATCACAACAGTCGCAGAGGTCTCGTCGTAGAGAAGAGCTGTTGGAGCAATCGTAGGGGCCTGTGGCTCCGTTTGGATGACTACGCCCGCAGTGTTCGGAGTTGAGTAGTCTCCTTGGCCGACATCGTTCGTTGCAGCGATCTTCGCCACTACGAGCTGATCAAGGGGGAGCGAGAAAGGCGCTGCTCTCAAGACAGTGAACGGGATAGCGCACGATCTGGTGGCCCTGACTGTGAGAGTAGAACCGTCGCAGTAGCTTGTCTCCTCTGTAAAGGTACCGTCGAGTTGCTGAATCAAGAGAGTGTAAGCGGTAATCGAACTGCCTCCGTTGTAAGGCGCAGCCCACTGGATGGTTACAGAGGTAGGAGAGGAAGTCTCAACGCTGAAACTAGGTGCAGCCATGCCAGAGGGCACCGTAGCTGTAAGGTAGCCAGTCACTGCGGAGAAGCCACCCCACCCGTGCTTGTTCCTGGCGCGATACCTGAAAGAGTAGATGGTGTCGGTCGTGAGTCCATTCAGGGTCACAGAAGTCACAGCGGTGTTGTCAGCAGGAACTTCGCCAATGAGAGAAACAAAGTCTGCCTCCTGAGGCCCGCTTGCTGAAGCAGAGCCGACTCCTCGGTCGTACTGCAGATTGTACGAGGTAATGTCTGAGCCACCAGTGTCGGAAGTAGCCAGGGTTGGCATCTCAACCGTGAGGGACGAGATCCCTTGAGCCGTCAGCTGAGTCGAGCTCGGAGGAACGTTTGGAGTCCCCTGGACTGGCACTGCAAGACCTGGGTTTGGATCTGAGAAGGAGGTAGCCCACCCGATAGAATTCTGAGCTCTGGCGATCGCGACGATCGGATCACCAACTGCAAGGCTGTAGGGGCTCGCCATCAGAGTCAGCATCTGGACATCACAGTAGAGGTTCGTCATCGTGGTTGCTTGAGAACCATCACACTCCGCAAGTGACTCGTAGTAAGCATCTGGGGTTGAAGAGAGTATCTAGATCTAGTAGGCTGAAACTGGACTTCCGTTTGTAGAAGGAGCAACCCATGTGATCCTGACCGATGTCAATCCAACATTGTCGGCTACTGTTAGAGTCGCCATCTTCGAAGGGACACTGGCAGCCAAGACGCTGAGCTGACTCGAGTAGGGACCCCATCCCTGGGCGTTCTGTCCTCGGACTCTCAAGAGATAGGTGGTGCCTGCTGTGACTGCCTGGTCTGGGTCAGAGGAAGACGTCGTGAACGTGGTCGCGGTATAGGGAGATGAGAAGCCAGCCAGTTCTGTCCAGGATCCATCTCCGAGGCCTTTGTCCCACTCCAAGTGGTAGGAGGTGATCGTGACTTCAGAGGCAAGTCCTCCAAGCTCATCTACTGTGGCGAGTGCACTCCAGGTAACCTAGACCTCTGTTGAACTTGTACCTGCTCCTGAGGCAAGGCCTGAAGGTGTTCCTGGGATCGTCTGAATGTGAGCACCGACGGTGTTAGCTGCAGAAAGACTACTCGCACCGATGGAGTTGACTGCAGACACTCTTGCTGCCACTAGATCACCTCGGGTAAGCTAGTAGTTTCCAGAAGCATCCGAAAGTACAGTCAGCGGGACCAGACAAGAAGTTCCCGAGAGGACAGCTGGGTCAGCACCGTCGCAGTAGGTGGTGTCAAGCTGCCACCCTGAAGAAGAGTCAAGGATCTCGACGACGTAAGAGGTTATAGCTGCTCCATTTTCTGCAGGCGCCACCCAAGAGATCTGAACACTGAAGCCCGAGATGGCGGTTGTTGGCGCAGCGGGAGTCGAAGGAATGCTCGCAGCTTTGATTGTTACCTCTGGGGAGTAGCCATCAGACCATCCGTAGATGTTCTTAACTCTGTAACGGAATGTGTACGATTCTCCAGAAGTGACTCCGGTGGTCCAAATGATTGTGGTGGCGACGTTATCGCTGGTCTCTCCAACGACTTCCGTGAAGGTGGTTCCACTTCCAGAGTTCCACTCTAGGTTGTAGGAAGTGATGGCCGTTGCCCCTGCCTCCACTGATCCGTCCGTGATCGAAGGCATGGTGATGTCGATCTAAGAGGGTGAAGTGCTGGCCCCTCTCTCAGGAGCCTGAGTTGGAGTCGCTGGTCTGGCCTGAACAGTTGGTCCGCTGAGGACTTCGCTGAACTCTCCGTAGCCTTGGGCATTCTCGGCTCTGATCTTAAGCTGAATCGTGTCTCCGGGAGAAAGCTGAATGTCGGTCGCTGATGTTTCATCCCAGAACTAGCTCATCTCAATCGTGCACTGCTGATCAGCGAGGCCTGCTTAGCCGTCGCATTGAGCAAGCGCTACAAACTCTGGCTCTGATGAGAGCGAGAAGCCGGAGATCGTTGGAGCTGTCTTGGCGAAGAGGACTTCGTAAGAAAGGACAGGACTTCCATTCGTTCCAGGCTCAGTCCATGACACAACCAAGTTTGTTCCCACGACTGTTGCCGTGACGGAGCTGACAGCAACTTGGTCAGGCACTGAGATCGTCGAGACAGTTCCAATGTCTGAGTAGTCAGTGCTCCAGCCGAACACGTTTCTTGCTCGATAGCGGAATTGGTACAGAGTCGAAGCAGCAAGGCCTACTTTGGTGTAAGAGAGGTCCAGGCTGTTCGTTGAGTAGCCCTGCAGTTCGATCCAAGGTGCTCCAGCAGTCGTCTCTGCGAAATCAATCTAGTAGGAAAGGATAGTGTCGCCTCCTGTCGTATCGCTTGGGCCAAGTCCTGCTGCGGCTGACAAAGCATCGATGACAATCTCAACCTGAGAAGTAGTCGTCTGTGATCCTCTGTAAGGAATGGTCGGTGGCTTGTGTGGCACTGTGCGCACATCAGCGTAGCTGACTCCAGTTTGAACGACTTCAGGACTTGTGGCTGAGCTTCCTGCAGCATTGGTAGCAGTGGCCCTTGCGACAACGAGCTGGCCTTGGGTCAGAGAGAAAGGAGCCGCAGTTAAGATGCTCATTGGGAGCACGCAGGATCCTCGATCTCGAACGACTTAGTCATTCTCAGCATCGCAGTAGAGCGCTTCAGAGTGGAAAGTGGACTCGTCAGTAGCTCTAATCTCCAAGACTAAGGACGTGATGGGAGATCCACCGCTGTAAGGAAGAGTCCATGTTATCTCAACAGAGACACCTGTGTTTGCTGTCAAGGGCTAGCTTGGAGTGTGGGGGACTGTAGCAGCTACCCACTGCTTGGCCGAGGAGTACGATCCCCACCCGTAAGTGTTCTTGACTCGATACCTAAAGTTGTAGAATGTCCCGGCTGTGAGTCCGCTAGCTGTGTAGGTTAGGGCAAGACTGTCAGTTGTGGAGCCGACGAGAGCGTTGAAGGTGCTTGTGCCAAGTCCCCAGTCCCATTCAAGGCTGTAAGACAGGATAGGGCTGCCTCCGTTTTGAGCGACGTCAGAGTCCAAGATCTGGGGCATCACGACTGTGATCTGGCTCTCGCCTGTCTGAGTTAGGTCAAAGGACAAGTCAGCTGGTGTTCCAATCGGAGAGGTCTGAACTGACACTGATCCAGTCACTGAGGAGCTGGGGGTCGTCTGCCAGCCAATAGCATTGCTCGAAGTAACTCTGAAGACGATGCTTGTACCTTAGCTCAGACTGTAGGGCGAAGCAGCGAAGAGGCTCATCGGAAGAGTGCAGGAAGCACTGCTCACAACAGAGGCCCCTCCACTTCCGCAGTTCACGGTCTCTTCGACGTAGGTGCCAGTTGAATCCTAGATCTCAACTTTGTAAGAAGCAATCGGGCTTCCGTTCTCTTCTGGGACCTGCCAGGCAATCTGTACAGAGTTGTCCGAGAGCAGTTCGATTGTAGTACTGGCTATCACTCCTGGAACCGTGGCTGCAAGGATCTCAGTGGCACTTGAGTACTCTCCCCAGCCGTGGATGTTCCTTGCTCGGAATCTAAATCTGTAGGTCTGGCCCTTGTTGCTTCCATCTGTCGCAAGGTTCACGGTGTAGGTTGAAGTTGTAGCGAAGGGACTTTCTCCAACGAGGGTACTCCAGCCAGCTCCGGATCCATCATCCCACTACAGATTGAGAGAAGTAATGGTGTTTCCTCCCTCTTCCTGCCCAGCTGGAACAGAGGCAGCTTCGGTGGCGTCGGCTACAAACGGGTAGTCGACCACTAAGGCGAGGTAGGTGGTCGATGGGTTCCTGCTTGGAGGCTGTGGAGTTAGAGGACGAGTTTGAGCGAGGACTCCAGCCGTGTTCAGGGCTGAGTACGGACCAAGGCCAATCGAGTTCCTGGCTGCTACCTTCGCCACAATCAAGTCTCCTAGCGCCAACCCGAAGACTCCACTGGAGTCAGTAAGCGTGGCCATTGGAACCTCGCAGAACAGGTTTGCAAGGGTGCTAGCACTCGGAGGGCAAGAGGTCGACTCTTCTGAAAACGTAGAGCCGTCTGCGTGTCTTATCAGCAGGACATACTCTGTGATTGGCTGACCTCCATCGCTGTAGCTCGGCTGATCGTCTTGAGTCCAGACAAACTTGACATTCACTGAGTTCATTGTTGTCACAACAGGTGAGAGCTGGTCTGGTACACGAGCGGCAAGGATGCTGCTGGTCTCTGAAAAGGCACCCCAGCCTTGTCTGTTCTTGGCACGGTAGCGGAACTGATACCAGACACCACTCTGGACGTAGGCCGGGTCATTCGTGTCTTCGACAGTGAACTACAGCAGAGTACTGTCAGTAGGATCACCCACGAGCGACACCCAAGTGCCTGCTTGATCCCATTGAAGCTCGTAGGATAGGATAGTAGCTCCACCTTGTGCAGCACCCGTCAGAGCCAAGTAGTCAACAACCAGGGAAGTCTCCGTCGTCAGAGTGTTTCTTTGAGGAGGCACAGGAGGAGTTCCTGGGACTGTTTCGATCAGAGCACCGGCTGTATTCTGTGCGGACAAAGTGCTCTCTCCCACAAGGTTGACCGCTGTCACTTTCGCTTAGACCAGAGCTCCAAGTACCAAGTTGTAAGGAGCTGCCTGGAGGTCAAGGAGGGGGACTGAGCAAGAGGTTGCGCTCACACTGCACGATGCTGTCTCTATGATGTAGGTTCCGGTGCTGTCCTTGATGTAGACTTTGTAGCTGTCGATCTGAAGGCCACCATTGTCAGGGGCGGTCCACGAGATGAGAACATCCAAGCCACTAATGGAGGTCGTCGGAGCAGTCGCTTAGCTTGGTACTATCGCTGCATAGGTTGCTAAAGGCACAGAGTAGCTTGCTGATGATCCAACCAAGTTCCGAGCGACGTACTTGAAGCTGTAAGCTTGCCCAGTCGTAAGTCCTGAGACTGTGAAGGCAGTCGCTGTGCTGTCGGAGACAGCTATGTAGCCACTTCCTGCATCCATCTCTAGCGTGTAGGCGAGAATCGGAAGGCCACCTGTCTCGGCAGAGGTCGTGAGGGCAGGCATGTTGACTGCGATCGCTGTCTTTGAGCAAGATGCCTCGTCTCGAAGGGGACTGCTCGAAGGTGTGGCAGGGATCGAGACGATTAGAGCTGTTCCTGAGCTGTCACTTGAAGCAGACCAAAGGGCATCTCCGATGGTGTTAACGGCCCTTGCTCTGGCGACCACCTCCGCACCTCTCTCCAAGTTGAACGGGGCAGCAGTGAGACTCGTCAAGGCCACATCACAGGCAAGGTTTGCAAGGACGTCAGCTGAGGCACAGTCGGCAACTGCAGAGAAGGTCACACCGTCGGATTGGAGGAATTCTACTTCGTAAGAGTCGATCGTGACACCGGTTCCTCCTGTGTGAGGGGCAGTCACTGTGACCGTGTACTCAAGAGGAGCAGAGGAAGAGACTGCTGAGACTGAAGGCGGGTTCATCGTGCTCGGAACTGTTGCCGCGAGCACTCCTGAGGGGTCTGATGCTTCTCCGTCTCCGTGAGCATTTCTACCCACGATCTTGAATGTATAGGTTGTACCGCTAGTGACTCCAGCGCTGATCGTCACGCTCGTTGCCAAGTTAGGGGAGGTGTCTCCAAGAACTGGAGCGAAGACACTGTCTCCTCTGCCTGCATCCCAGTGCACAACGTAGGAGAGGATCGGGCTTCCTCCTGTCTCTGTTCCTGTCAGCTGAGAGAACTCGAGATGAATCGCTGTCTCAAGAGTTAGAGCACCACGAGTTGGGGCTACTGCTGGCTTGTGAGGAACGGTCTCAACCAAGGCACCCGCGGTGTTTAGTGGAGATTCAGGGCTTGTACCGTAGGCGTTTGTTGCAGTAGCTTTGGCGGCCACTAAGTCCCCTTGGCTCAAGCCAGTCTTGGCCGCATCCAGGAGAGTGTCCAGGGGGATTTCACAGTAAGCGTTATCAATGATCGTGGGATCTGAGCCTAAGCAGTCGGTCGTGTCTTCATAGAAAGTCCCAGTACTCGTCCGAACAAGAATCTGGTAAGCACTTATGGTAGCTCCTCGATCATCGGGCGGAGTCCACGCAATCCTGACTTTGCTACCAGCCACGATAGAAGTGACAACTGCGACCATCTAGTCTGGCTTCGTCGCTGCAACAATGGCCGTCTCTGTGGAATAGGCTCCCCACCCAAAGGTGTTCTTTGCCTGATGCTTGAAGTAGTAGGTCTACTCTCTGGCCACTCCTGAAGTCACGGTGAAAGAGTCGCCGAGGGAGTCCGAGTCGACACCAATGAGAGCAACCCAAGGGCCAGAGGATGCTTGGCTCCAGTAGAGAGCGACAGAAGTTACAGGTGATCCTCCGTTGTCTGGGTGAGTTGCTACCACTGGGTACGAGACGGTGATCTAAGTGTCAGAGGTTCCAGAGTCGACTCGTGTGGGAGCTGCAGGGGCAGATGGCTCCGTCTTCACAAGGGAGCCTCCAGTTGTTGGCGTTGAAGGTGTACTTGTCCCTATGGTGTTAGTAGCTGTGACGATCGCCACGATCTCGGCATCGAGAGCAAGGTTGAAGGGCGCTATCCTCAGGTCGCTCATGTCCACGAGGCAGAACAAGTTGGCGATGACAGCGGATGTGGAGCCGTCACACGCAGTTGGTGTGGCGTAAGTAGTTGCGACATCGCTTGTCTGGACCTGGATTGTGTACGATGTAATCGGAAGCCCTCCGTCGTAGCTCGGAGCTGTCCACTAGATCTTTACCTGAGCACCTTCATCGAAAGTTGTTGCCGCAGGAGAGATCTGAAGGGGAGCAGAAGCTGCAATGAGCGACAGAGTAGCCGACCACTCAGAGGGGCCATGTGCGTTGTAAGCTCGGTATCTGAAGAGATAGGTCGCTGCGATTTCTATCGAGGTCGTGACGGTGTGAGTTAGGCCAGTGAAAGGAGATGCTTCGCTTCCAATCAAGTCAGTCCACTAGCTTCCACCAGAGGCATCATCGTACTGAAGATGATAAGTAGTAATTGGGCTCCCTCCGGTGTCTGTGACCGTGGCCCAGTCTACCACCAGCTGGTCGTAAGAAGAAGTAGAGGCTCTCTGGGGAGACGAAGGTGGCTGAGCAGGTTCGGTCTGGACTTCAGCGACACTGCCAGTGTTTGGGCCTGATTCATCACTCCAGCCGATTACGTTGAGAGCGGCAACCTTTGCCACGATCAAGTCAGCCTTCACCAGGCTGTAAGGGCTATCTCGGAGCACGGACATCTCGATCTCACAGGCTGCATCAGTCACTATCTGAGCGATGTCTGCACTTGCTGTTGGGTTGCAGCCTGAAGCACTCGGAGCTTCTGTGAAGGTCGACCCGTCAACTTGGCGGATGAGCACTTTGTAGGCGTCGATGGTCACTCCAGATCCTCCTGTTGTTGCTGGAGCAGTCCATGAGATCCTAACTGTTGTCGTTCCTGTGTTCGTCGTCAGGACATCAGTGGGAGCTGGGGAGACAGTAGCGGCCACAATCGGGAGAGCAGCCGAGACTGCTGAAGCGCCGTGGATGTTGTGAGCACGGTACTGCACTGGGTAGGTTGATCCGCTGGTTATGCCTGTGCTAATCGTGAAGACATTGACGTTGGAGTTGACTTCTGTCGTGAACCCATTTCCATCGCCTCGGTCGATCTCAAGCGAGTAAGTCAGAATATCCGACCCTCCATCTTCAGAGTAGGTGTCGAAGTACACCTCAAGGGATGTCTCGCCTGTGTTGGCGCCTCTCCGAGGAGCAGTTGGAGGAGTCAAAGGAGGCACTTGCACGAGGGCGGCCACTGTGTTCTCGGGTGAAGGGTCAGAGTACCCGATTGCGTTCCTTGATTCCACGATTGCGATGATCTGAGCTCCCTCAAGAAGAGCAAAAGTAGCTGAGTCAGTCAGGGCCGACATTGGGATTGTGCACTCCTACGAAGCAAGCATGGTAGCTTTGTGAGCTCCACCGCCTTCGCAACTGGTCGTCTCTTCTCGGAAGAGGTTGTCTGCTCCCTTGATCTTGACCCGGTAGTCAAGGATCTCTGCTTGTCCATCAGAGGCAGGAATAGCCCAAGAAACTACCACGTTGGCGCCTGAGTTTGTAGTTGTTGCCGCTGTTGTCTGCTGTGGGACAGTCGCCAAGAGAACCGCTAAGTTCCCAGAGTACCCAGGGCTCCAACCGTGCACGTTTCGAGCATTGTACCTGAAGTAATGCCAGTCTCCAGCTGTAAGGCCTGTGATTGTGAACTCCAGATCTGTTGTTGGGGAACTGTCACCTCCAGCAACTTCAGTCCAAGGTCCAGTACCTCCGCCTGCCTAGTCCATCTCGAGGACGTAGCTGGTGATCGGCGAGAGACCTGTAGCGTCTCCAGTTGGTGCAGTGACAGACACACCGATCTAAGTTCCAAACGTCGTAGCATCAATCCTAGCAGGGGTGGCAGTCGGAGTCCAAGGGATTGTCTCCATCACAACTCCTGAAGGAGCAAAGACAGCTGAAGTGGTTCCCCAGCCAACTTCGTTTCTGAACTTGACGCGCATTGCAATCTGTGCTCCTTGTGCAAGTTGGTAGGCGTTGCTAACTGCATCATCAACCCGGAGAGAACTCAGAGGGATCGAGCAAGTTCTACCATCGAAGACTGTAGAGTCCTCTCGAAGGAGGCAGGAGGTCGTATCCTCAGCGAACGTGGCTTGATCTGACTGTCTGAACTCGAGGATTCCTTCCAGGATCTCAGAGCCTCCATTGTAGGGCAGCGTCCAAGTTACCACGAGGTCGGTTCCCGTGATCGTGGCTGTCAGTTGAGCGTTCGGCTCATCCACTGAAACTTGAGTAGGAGCATCGGCAGCGAGGATGTAGGCTGTGGCTGAGTACTCTCCTGCTCCAATCTGGTTGATCGCCCTGTATCTGACACGGTAGTAGCGACCCTAGACGACGCCTGTGGACTTCTAAGCTGAGAGGCTCAGAGTAGCAACGCTCTCGCCTTGAAGTTCAACGAAGGATCCTCCTGCCCCGTCATCGATTTCGATGTTGTAGCTGGTTATGGTTGCACCGTTAGAGTCTGCGATTGAGTCAACCTCGACGTCAACAACGTAAGACCCACTCGATGGCCCACGCCGAGGCGGGTTCGCTGGTGTCCCTGGGACTCCTGCAAGGAGAAGCGAGGCTGAAGTTGGGCCAGCTACTCCTGCTCCGAGAACGTGGTTTGTGAAGTCGGTGTGGACCTTGAGCTGGAACACGAAAGAAGAGCCCAGGCTCGCTGCTGGGAACTCAGTGACGACGATGCCAGTGGCCACGGTGTTCCCTGAGAGCTCTGCTGAATGCACTTCTACCGTTGGTGTGCCTGATCCATCTCCAGCATCTCTGTAAAGTTTGTACTCGATGAATGGACACCCACCGTCGTCTGTCGATCCTACCCAGCTCAGCGAGATCGAAGCTGAAGTTGAAGAGACCCACTTTGGCTAGCCAGGAGCGGCTGGGCTGACGCAAGCGTAAGTCTCGAGAACGTCTGAGTACACTGACTCTCCATTTCCGTTGAGAGACTTGTGGCGGAAGCTGTACTTCAGTCCCGTGGTGACACCGACCGTGTAAGTCAGCACCTCAGGCCTTCCAGTTCCGTTCCAGAGTGTGTAGAAGCTGCCGTCATCTTCTGCGTTGTCCCATTCAAGAATGTAGCCCGTGATGGGAATCTCAGTGTCCGGCTCAACCTGCCACTCGATTGTTAGCTGTGTCCTCGTTGAAGTCGTGAGAGATCTTGTCAGCGCTTGAGGCTGGGAAGGAAGCAGGCCAACAGCTGCCCTAACTTCTTGACTGTAGCCCGATTCCCCGAGGGAGTTTACTGCAGTTGTGATGAATCTGTATCTCTCTCCCGCGACCACGGAGTCGACAGCAACGGTCACTGTGTAGGTATCGCTTGTCCCGTCGTAGCCTGTTACTTGGGAGTAGACTGCAGAAGCAGAGGCACCTCCATCTCGATAGAGTCGATAGCCGGTGATTGGTGAGCCGTTGTTCTCCTGACTTGGGTTGATCTGCAGGGTGATAGAATCTGCACCGGTTGAGAGCACTGTAGGAGCTTGAGGAGCTTCCGGCTTTGTCGCAGTTGCTACATGGGCCACTGGACTCCAGTCACTCCACCCAATGACGTTCCCAGCCCGATACCTGATGCGGTAAGTGAATCCTTTCGTCAGGGCAATGGACGATACAGTTTCGCTGTACTGCTGGCCGTCAAGACCGTAGCCTGTGACAGTAGTCGTGCAGCCTTACGTGTAGACGCAGGAGCCACCACCTTGGACGGTTAAGTAGGTCTTCAAGTACGTGGTAGAATCTCCTCCTGCAACGGTGTGGAAGCCTCCACCCTGGCCATCATCTATCTGGACTTCGTAGTTTGTGATCGGAGTTCCTCCATCGCTGGCCGGGGAAGAGTAGGTGACCTTGAGAGCTGATCCCGAAGTAACTGCTGCGTCACTGACAGGAGCACTAGCTGGCTGAGAAGGAACCCCAGCTAGCACGACTCTAAGAGATCGGAATGAGGTCACTGAGAACCCTCCTTGGTTGTAGGCGATCAGCTTGAAGCGGAGAGTTGTTCCTGCTGTTGCACCCGCTGGCAGCTCAGTAACCGTGTACGCTCCCAGAGTCGGCTTGTCGTTCACATCAGCTGCGTGGACTTCCTGATAAGTAACTTCGTAACCAGCGGAAGCCCCTTCATCTCCGACCAGGAGTGAGTAGCCGGTGAGCGAGCACCCTCCATCATCCACGGGAGGAGACCAGGCCAAAGAGACAGAGGTTGAAGTTGTTGCAGTGCTTGTGGGAGGTTCTTACCCTGTTGGAGGCTAGCAAGCTCGATGCGAAGTGATGCTGGAAGAAGAAGTGCTCAAGCCGACATAGTTCTCGGAGACTACGTAGAAGCGGTAGGGGAGGCCAGTCTCAAGACCAGAGGACACGATGTACTCAGTCAGGTCTGGGTAGCCTGAACCTGAGAAGACGAGGGAGAAGTCTCCCTGGGCTCCATCATCCATGTACAAGTAGTGGCCGGTGATCGTGCCTGAGGGAGTTTGAGTGTCAGCTGCTCGGGTCCAAGACACCGTGATCGAAGTCTTCGTACTGTTCACCAAAGCTGGACCAGCTGAAGGAGGAGCTGGAGCGTCAGCAACTGGGAAGGTGGCTACCACGTTGTCGGTCGATGAGCCCTGCACATTGACTGCTCTAAACTCGAACTGGTACCATGAGCCAGCAGTCATGCTTTCAGCAGCCAAGGTCAGAGTGTGCGAGAAGCCGTGAGTTGAGAACACGTACGACGTCACCTTTGTGAAGGTTGTGTCGTCAGTTCCCTGGTTCCTGTAGAGCTCGTAGTCAGTCACTGGAGAGCCGCCGTTGTCTCTCGTTGGGTAGAGCATCAACGAAAGGGAAGTTGAGCTCACACTCACTCTTGTAGGGCTGGGAGGGGCTGCTGGAGGATCAGCGGCAAGTGCCTGGAGTTCATCAGAGAGAGGGCCCCACCCGATGCAATTCCTTGCCCTGTATCGGAACCTGTAAGTCCTACTTCTCACGATCGGGGTGTCAGCACTGTGAGTCACAGTGTGCTACGTCATGAGGTAGGGACTACTGAGTCCGACTAGCGAAGTAAAAGCACCGTTGATGCCATCGTCTCTCTAGATGTCGAAGGACTAGATGTCGCAGCCGCCGTTTGAACTTGAAGGGAAGGCAGAGATATCAACCGTCAGAGAAGTACTCGATGATTGAGTCAGGGTGGGAGCAGGTGGTTGCAACGGAAGAGAAGCAAGGACAACTCCAAGGACCTAGCTCGTCACTTCGCCAGCAGCATTGATAGCCGTCACTCTGATCCTGTAGGTAGCTCCGGTAGTGGAGACACCGGTGATCTCAAGTTGCCTCAAGGTGGGCTGGTCTCTCACGAGAGGATCGTTTGCTTGGTTGGCTTCCGAGAAGGCTCCGTTGGCTCCATCGTCAACTTCGACGTAGTACCCAGAAATGGGACAGCCTCCACTCGAGGAGGGCTCCGTCCAGCGGATGGTGATCGATGGAGTCGCTAGGTCGGTTGCTACCTTGGTTGGCTAGGCAAGTCCAGAAGGAGGAGCACAAACAGGGAAGGAAGAAACCTCAGAAGCCGGGCTTGGTCCGTTGAAATTGTAGACAATGACTTTGAATCGATAGGTCTCACCCGTCACAAGAGTGTTGGTCGGCAAGCCCACTCTGTACTCGGTGACCTGAGTCGCTTGATCCACTGTGTCGTAGATCACCGAGAAGTCTTCTCCAGTCTCGTTGCCTGCCATCAGGAGCTAGTAGCCTGTGATGTCAGCTCCTGGAGACTTGGCTGGGTCGTCAGTGCTTGGAGTCCAGGTGATGTAGAGGTAATCAACGCCCGAGTATGCTCTGTCTACCTAAGGTGCAGCTGGTTGGCTCAAGGGAGCGGCTAAGGCTGCTTCCACGCGGAGAGAGTAGTCTGAGTCTCCCTTAGGGTTCCTGGCCCTCGTGACGAAGCGGTAGACTTTCCCAAGGGCGAGGCCAGTGTCAACAGCTTGGTCGACAGTAAAGGAGAGAGCGAAGCTTGTTGTTGTGTATCCAGTCACGAGCGAGTAGGTTGGACTTGCAGACTGGGTACCGTCATCTCTCAAGAGCTCAAGTTCAGTCAAGGACTGTCCACCATCATCTGTTGGAAGGGAAAGAGTGAGCTGGATTGTTGTATCAGTTGCGCTGACAAACACTGGGGCTGGAGGAGCATTCGGTGGGTCAGCCGCAATGCCGTAAGCGACATCGGACCAATCTTCGCTCCACCCATACTCATTCTTGGCTTTGTATCTGAACGCATACGTCCTTCCCTTGAGGACAGTGTAGACCGTATGGCGGAGAGCCAGAGAGTCGGTCGTGGTCCCAACTATGTCCTCGAATGCTGACACGGCATCTCCTGTCACGATGCTCATCTAAAGGGCATAGCTCTCGATCGTCGTCCCTCCTGTGCTCGCTCCGGTTAACGCTGCCAGGTCAACTGTGATCTAGGTGCTTGAAGTGTAGTCAGCAAGCAAAGTCGGGGCAGAGGCTGGTGCTGAGGGCGTTGTTGCTAGAGTGTACTGCACCGATTGGCCCTGAGTGCCACCGATCGCGTTGAAGGCCTCCACAAGGTACTTGAACACGAGACCAGTTGAGCCTGAGTCGTAGTTGGTGACAGTTGCTTCAAAGAGATCTGGCTTGTCCCTGATGCTCGCGTCGTTTGCTGAGTTGACCTCGACAAAGACTTCAGTTCCTGTGGCTGGATCAGCCTAGCTTGGGTCGCTCCGGTACAAGGCGTAGCCAGTGACAGGGCAGCCGCCAGTCGACCTTGGTTCCTCCCAGCTTAGAGTTGTCGTTGAGGCTGTAGAGAGCGATGCGACTCTTGTCGGAGCAGGGATGTCAGAAGGTGCAACACAGACGTAGGTCTCAAGCTGTGTTGAAGTCATTGGTCCTTCTCCGTTGAAGCTGATCGCTGACACCTTGAAGGAGTAGTGCTCCCCGGTTGTCAGTCCAGAGACGATTGTGTTCCTCACAAGCGGGTAGCCAGCCCCGTCGTAAGCCAGGAAGTAGAGGTTGCTGTGCTCCCTAGCAGCATAGAGTCTGTATCCGGTGATTTTGTTTCCCTCGTGCTCAGGCGTCGGATCCATGCTGCTCCACGAGACTGAGATGGAAGTCTCGGTTGAGTCCTCTTCAACTCGAACAGGAGTCGGAGGGGCGGTAGGACGATCGTTCATTGCAACCAGGAGGGTATCGCTGTACTCGCCCTGGCCCTCTACGTTGTCAGCTCTGATGCGCAACTTGTAGATGGTCCCAAAGACGAGAGTGTCATCCGTGATCGAGAGAGTGTGCTGGGTTGCTGCTGAAGTCGTCGAGTAAGTGCTTACTGTCGTGAAAGTATCATCGCCTGCACCACCTGCATTTCTCTCCAATACGTAAGCAGTGATTGGAGAACCTCCGTCCTCGATGTCAAGGTCAAGGGCGATAGTGATTGCGAGGTCGGTCGTTGACACCACTGTCGGGGCTGAAGGTGGCTTGCTTGGTGGCTGAGCTGCAAGAATGGCCGCTGTTGGAGAGTAGGCACTCCACCCGTAGGCATTCTTAACACGGTATCGTACTCTGTATGTGAGGCCTTGGACTACTCCCGAAGTTACCAGGTGGCTTGTTGCAAGACTTTCCACAGGGTCTCCGGTGAGCACAACGAACTCTCCTCCGTTACCGTCGTCCATTTCAAGCGAATAGGTATCGACAGGGAGGCCTCTCTCTTCGACAGACGAGATCGCAGCGTACTAGAGCAGAAGCCGAGTTCCATTTGAGGATGCGACTACTTTGGAGGGAGCAGTGCTTGGCCCACTTGGAACGTCTGCAAGGGTGATGGTGGCGTACTCAGACACTGAAGAGTCACCTGCCTCGGTGAACACCTGCAGGTAGATGACAAAGTCCTTGCCGACATCACTCGCTCCAAACGCTGTGATCGTGAAGCTGTTGAGTCCAGGAGTGTTGCGCACAGCCGGGTCGTTGTCCAAGTTGGCTTCAGTGAAGGTGCCACTTCCAGCTCCATCGTCCTTAAAGATAGCAAAGCTTGTGATCGAGCAGCCGCCGGTGTCACCGGGTGGTACCCAGCCTATCTCTAGAGTTGTAGAGGTCGAAGTGAGGCGGTAAGGTGCGTTGAAGGAAGAAGGAGCGATACAGGAGTAGAACTCGAACACAGACGAAGCAATGCCTTCACCATTGAAGTTGTAAGCAGTTACCGTGAACTGGTAGAGTTGTCCTGTAGTCAAGCCGGTGACCGTCGCTTTCGTCTGGTCAGTCAGGCCCATCGCTACTCCGTTGAACGCCTCCCAAGTTGTCCCGTTGCTTGGATCTGTTGCTGTGACTACGTAGCCCAGGATGTTTCCACCTGGAGTCTCTCCACTTGGGACTGTCACAGCGTTCCATTCGAGTCTGATGCTAGTCTTTGAACTTAGAGCTGAGTTCTTCGTGATCGAAGCAGTGGCTGAGGGCTGGTTTGCAAGTGCTACGGCAACCCTCTCTGAAGCAGGACCTGTTCCTCCGACAGCATTCGCTGCTCTCCATCGGAATTGGTAGATGGTGCCAGCGGTCAGGGAGTCGTCAGTCGAGTCCAGGGTGTGGGAAGCTGTACCTCCGTAGGTGCCAACTGCTGAGAAGCTAGCGTCTGTCAGGCATTGGTCGAGAGTCGTTGAGTCAGCGCAGATCTCCAAGATGTACGAAGTCACCGGAGAACCCCCATCGTCGATTGTCTCCAGAGCAAACTGAAGAGTCACTTAAGTGTCAGTTGGGAAGCCGATCCTCTCGGGTGGACTTGGAGGCTTCGAAGGGGCATCAGCTGCCACAGCAGTCGAAGAAGGAGACCAATCACTCCATCCTACGGCATTCTTCACGCGGTATCTGAACTAGTACGTCTCTCCCCTCACGAGGTCAGTCGATAAAGTATAGTGAGTAAGCAAAGAGTCGATGTCTCCTCCGCTGAGGTCCACCCAAACTCCTCCCGTGTAGACTGCCATGTACTAGAGGTGGTAGGATGTCGGCTGGCTGCCTCCTTCGCTGGTTAGAGCTGCATCATACTGGAGGGAGATTGCCTGCGTCCCTGTTGACACGACTACTGGGCCGCTGCTTGGGGCATCTGGGCTTACAGCGAAGAGGTAGCTGACAAGGGGTGAGGCCACAGTGCCCATGCGGTTGCTTGCCTCGAGCTTGAAGGTGTAAGTCTTGCCCAAGTCTGCTGAGTTCAAAGCAATGATTGTCTCCCTCAGAGTCGGAACATCTGTGCTCATGGAAGCGACTTAAGTCGTTGGGTTTCCTGAAGACCCATCGTCAATGTAGAGCGTGTATCCCAGAGTCGGACAGGATCCCTCTGAAGAAGGATGGGTCCAGCCAAGGGTCATCGAGGCAGAAGCTACAGCGTCATGGGTTGGAGCTGAAAGGTTAGAAGGCTTCTCGCAAGCGTAGATGGTTGTAGGGGCAGAGTCAGCACCGAGACCGTTGAAAGCTCTAGCAGCGAGCAAGAAGCGGTAGCCTCGGCCTGGTACGAGTTAGAAGCTTGATGACTCTCCACCTACCACGAACTGAGTGAGACCCGGAGCATTACTGCCATCGTAGACCACTTGATAGTCTCCGCCGAGTCCGTCATCCATTTGGAGGCGGTAGCCGATGATGTCACCACCCGGGCTGTCTGTGCTGGCCGGTGCCGTCCACTGCAAGACGATCTTAGTTGCTGAAGAGAGTGCTTCAACACGAGTTGGAGGGCTTGGCTGTCCAGGAAGACTGGCAAGGGCGATCGAAGTTGAACCAGTTGACTCTGAAGCTGATACCTCATTCACGGCTCGGAGTTGGAAACGGTAAGTCAGGCCAGACACAAGGGACGTCTCCACGCTTTGATCCACAGTGAAGGATGTTGAGAAGCCATCGTAGCTGCTGACTACTGTGAAGCTGCCGAGGGCTCCGTCGTCGACCAGAAGCTCATGCGACGAGATCTCTGCGCCTCCGTTGTCTTCACTGAGAGTAAGACCGAGGCTGATCGCCGTGCTGGTTGCTGAGAGCAGGACTGGAGCAGCTGGTGGTGCTTCAGGTGGAGAAGCAGCTCTAGTCTAGGTTATCGGGGAGTAATCGCTCCAGCCCACAGCATTTCTGACTCTGTAGCGAGATCTGAAGACCTTACCTCGCATGTCGTCTCTCTTCACCAAGTGGCTCACTGAAAGGGAGTCGGTCTCGAACCCGTAGAGGGCAGTGAAGCTTCCTCCTTCGCCGTCGTCAACCTCCAGGCTGTAACTGAGGATCGTGGAACCGCCAGTTGCTACTAAGGAGGCAGGATCAACTGTGGCAAGGGTCAGGTGGATCTAGGACTGGCTCGTCTGAGCAGGAGTGTAGGTTGGTCCAGTCGAGGGTGCTGCTGGGGCATCAGCCAGGACAACTGCCAATGAGCTTGAAAGGAGAGTTCCTGCGATGTTGACTGACTCAACCTTGAACAAGAAAGTACTCCCAACGTCAGCCTGACCTGCATCGAAGTTTGAAGACTGAACGGTGTGCTCATGCAAGTTCGCCTTGTCTCTCACCATAGCTGGGTCGATCTCAGTATAGCTCGCTCCATCATCGCTGCTCATGTGAAGTCTGTAGCCTGTAACTTAGCAGCCGTCAACTGGAGAGGTCGAGCCTGGTACATCTGGCCAGCTTAGTGTGATCTGAGTCGATGAGGTCCCGACAAGAGATGGCTGCCACTCTTTGCCTGCTGCTACTGTTGGAGAGGAGCAAGCCCAGGTGCTAAGGAGAGGAGATTCCGGAGTGTAGCCATTCACATACTTGGCAACCACCTTGAAGAGGTACTCGAAGCCAGGCTTGATAGGCTGTCCTGCGATTGTCTTCACCAAGATCTGAGTTGTTTCAGGGTTAGCAGTACCGTTGTAGACGACAGCAAAGTCACCCTCGGTCAAGGAAGAGGCATCGTCTCCGAGAGCCTTGTTCACTTCTTTGCAGTAGACTGCATAGCCGAGGATAGCCTGGCCAGTTTCCTGTCCAGCAACCAGAGTCACATGCGTCCATTCGATGGCAATCTAGCTTTCGGTAGTGAGATCAAAGAGGATCGTGGGGGCAGCTGGTGCTGACGGAGTGTCAACGAGAGCATAGCGAGAGATGTCTGAGTGCTCAGAGGCAAGAGAGTCTTCGTTTGTTGCTTGGAATCTCAGCTTGTAGATCTTCCCAGTCGTCAAAGAGTCATCATCGACAGTCAGAGTGTGAGACAGCTCGTTGGAGGTGTAAGTCGACACCAAGGTCTCAGGTTCGTTTGCGTCATCGCCGTCGTTGATGAAGAGGGAGTAGCTAGCCAAGGCACTTCCTCCGTCGTCTTCAGGAGCCCACAGCTGAAGGCTCATCGTGGTGCTTGTTGCGCTCAGGAGAGTAGGAAGCCGAGGCTTAGCCGGAGCAACGGCTGCAGTGATGTAAGCCTCCGGAGACCAAGAGCTCCATCCGATCGAGTTCAGGACTCTGCAACTAACTCGGTAGGTTCGTCCCTTGACTATTCCTTCTGAGACCGAGTATGATGTGATGAGAGTGACGACTGAGTCGTCTTCTCCGACTACGGTGACCATATCGCCGCCAGCACCGTCATCCATGGCCAGCTGCACTCCGATGATTGGACTGCCTCTGTCGTTAGGGAGAGTTTCGATGAACTTGACTCCAATCGCTGAGTCACTGGTGATAGAAGCATCACTAACGGGGGCACTTGGCGCTTCTGGGACGTCAGAGAGCACGAAGATTCCGATCCCGCTGAGGATCTCTCCCGCTTCGTTGAAAGCCTTGAGTTGAACCTGGAAGGTCTTTGAGGAATCAAGAGCCGTCAGAGTGATCACCTGGCTTGAAATGTGAGGCTCGATGTCCCCTCCTTCTTGCACTGAGATGGCATCATCAGCCCCTGTGTCTCTGAAGAGCTGATACTTGCTAATGGGGCAACCGTGAGCTTCTCTTGGTGGGATCCACTTCACGGTGAGCGTGGTCTCGGTCGAGGAGACGTACTCGGGGGCCGGGAAGTCGGCTGGGGCAAGGCAAATGTAGATCTAGGACTCAGCACTCAGCTCACCTTCGCCGTTGAAATTAATAGCCGATGCTTTGAATCTGAAGATGCGGCCGGGAGTCACGCCATGGTCTTGGGCTGTCACTGTGAATTCTGTCACGCCTGCCATCTTCTACCCGTCGTAGATGATGTTGAAGTTGCCATCGTTGCCTCCGTCCATGTAGAGCCTGTAGCCGCTCACTCCGATCTCGGTCGTTACTGAGGGAATCGTGGTGGCTTGGGGCCATTTGATCCTGAGAGAAGTGAGGTTGCTCTCCAGCTGGTCGAGCCAAGGTCCTTGGGAAAGCTGAGAGGGCAGAGGTGCTAGGGCGAAGCTGGACTCTTCTGAATCGGCAGAGAACCCGATGTCGTTCTCAGCCACGAAGTGGAAGAAGTGGATCTTCCCCTGGACGAGGCTGTCTCTTGTCATATCGAGGGCAAAGGTCATTGAAGAATGGTCGTAGGCTGCTACTTCTGTGGCCGTGCTTGCAGTTTCTGGCCTGGCCCAGAGGTGGTATCGGAGAATCGGGGAGCCGCCATTTCCAACAGACTCGACGAAGGAAAGCGTGATGGCTGTTGCTGAGACGCTCACCATGGCTGGCCTCTAAGGCTGGTCTGGGACTCCTGCCACTAGAATGGAGGAGACTGGCGAATAGTCTGACCATCCAAGAGAGTTCAGGACCCGATACCTAAGTCTGTAGATGCTTCCTTGAGTCAAGTTGGTGATCGTGTAGCTCCTATCTAAGCTTGACTGTTCATCACTGGAGAAAGTACTGAAGTCCCCACTCTGTCCGTCATCGATCTGAAGCTGGTAAGCGTCCAAAGTTAGGCCTCCGTTGGCAGAGACTGTTGGAAGCTCGACTTCCAGGGAGTTCCTTGAAGAGGAGACTCTGGTCGGGCCTGCAGCTGGAGCGGTTGGGATGTCAGCAACCAGGGCAGTGAGGAAGGCATCGCTGACTGTTGCCCCTTCAACGTTCGTTGCTTCTAGAGTGAATCTGACGTCTTTTCCTGTGAAGGTGGCATCGAGGGTCACAAGCAGCTCGAAGACGTAAGGGTCCACCTCGGACACGAGGGTTGAGATTGCTCCTGCGCTCCCGTCATCTCGGTAGATCTTGTACTTTGAGACTTCGCATCCCCCGTCGTCAAGGGCCTAGCCCCATCTTAGAGTAACACTGGTCTCCGTCTGAGCGAACAAAGTTGGAGCTGGAACTCCAATTGGAGGAACGCAGCTCTTCAAGAGGGTGGCAGTGCTCTTCGCACCCTCTCCGTTGAAGTTCATGGCCGAGACTGTGAACTGGTACTCAAGCCCTGGTTCAAGGCCAGGCACCAAAGCCCTGAGAAGAGGGCCTCTGTAGGCTTCTCTGATCTCTACCCTGTATCCATCATCGATGTAGAGGATGTACTCGTCTACGGGGAGGTCGCCAGTCGTCACAGCTGGCCACTCTACGCCGATGCTGCTTCTTGTGTTCCAGTCAGCTCCTCCGTCTGGTGATCCTGTAACTCTGCTTGGTCCTGAGGAAGGAGCAACAGGAAGAGCTCCCAGGCCAAACCTGATCGTGTCGCTGTAGGACGAGTAGCCCATCAAGTTCCTTGACCTGAATCTGAATCGGTAGAGCTGGCCGGCAGTGAGGCTGCTGATGACTGTGGTATCGATAGTGTAGGAGAACCCATGAGTGGCATAGACGTAGTCGCTTACCACGGAGAAGGTGCTGGTGCTCGCTTCAGTGATAGGCGCAGAGGGAACTCCTTGGTCCATTTCTAGCTCATAGTCAGTGATTCCAATCCCGCCATCGTCCAAAGAGCGGCTGAGGGAGAGGACTATCGTCGTGGAAGTTGAGCTAACGTACTCTGGAGCTGGTGGTGAAGACGGGATCGTGGCGGCTGTGATGAGCACCTCGCTCGACCACTCCCCAGCCCCGTTGATGTTCAGTGCTCTGTACCGGAAGGCATAAGTGCGGCCCTTTGAGAGACCGTAGACTGTGTAGTCGGTATCCAGGGACATGTTGGTGGCTGCTCCTCCGACGTCGAAGAAGAGGTTCTCGATCTGGTCTGACTGGATGACTCCTAAGGCCTCTGTTCGTTGGAGCTAGTACGACAAGATCGTGCTGCCTCCTGTGGCTGAAGCGTCAGTGGTGAATTGGCTGAAGGACACTCGGATGTGATCTGTTCCTGTCTCAGAGATTACAAGTGATGGAGAGCTTGCTGGCTTCGCTGGGAGGTCTGCTACGACAGCTGCAACGACGTTGCTCTGGACCGATCCCACCAGATTGTGGGCGATGATAGCGAACCTGTGTTCTCGCCCAACAACAAGGGTGTGAGCTACTTCAGAGCCAACCTGGAAGGTGTAAGTTGTCGCTGAGAGGGTCGCAATTGACCCTGGAAGAGCAACCGCTGCCAAGGCTCCTCTGAGGCCATCATCTGCAAGGACTTCGTATCCTGTGATCGGGCAGCCTGTTGAGAGCAAAGGCTCTTGCCACTGCAAGCTGATGAGAGTTGAGCTCTTCCCGGTGATCTCGAGTGAGGAGAAGTAGTTCGGTGCTGCACATGCCAGTCTCTAGACGAGTGACCCGGCATCAGCAGATAGGCCATTGAAGTTCTCAACTTGAAGCCAGTAGGAGTAAAGGGTGCCTGGTGTCAGCCCAATGTGAGTGTAGCTGAGGACGTTGATCTCAGAGCTGTTGTAGATCACGTGGTCGTTTCCAGGTGTTCCAAGGTCACTGTGGACAAGATACCGGAGGACAGGAAGAGAGTCCGTGGCTCCGACCTCAGCCCAGTCAAGCTTGATCCCGGTTTCGTTGGTTGAGACTGTGTCGACAGCTGGCTGGCTTGGAGTTGCAGGGATGCCTCCGAAGGCTACTCGCGTCGTTGGTGCAGGGTACCGCTCCTCGCTGTCTCCTACCTCATTCTCTGCGGTCAGCTTGAGAGTGTAGATCTTTCCTGCTTGGAAGGTAGTTGAGCCTACTGTGTCACCCGCTGAGATAGTGTATGTCAGAGCAGATCCGTCATAGTCACCGATCACGTGAAATGGAGTCCCGTCTTCTCCTTCGTTGGCGTGGAGCTTGTAGAAGAAGGCAGCTCCACCGACTGTGCCTCCATCGTACTCTGTCCTGCCTAAGAAGAGGCTGATTGAGCTTGCTGAGTACGAGGTGACCGTTGGACTTGGAGGAGCCAGAGGAAGAGTGGCTGCCCGGATGTAGGCGATGTCGCTCCAAGGTCCCTCACCTATTTCGTTGACGGCACGATACCTCAAGCGGTAGTCGAGTCCGGCTTCGAGTCCATCCTCAGTGGTCAGGATGACTGAAGTGACGAGAGTGTTTGCACTGCGGTCGCCACCAAGCACAAAGCGGAAGTCGCCGTTGTGCCCATCGTCTATCTGCATGTCGTATCCGAGGATTAGAGTGCCTCCATTGTTTGAATCCGCAAGTGGAGGCAAGGAGAGTTTGATCTCCTGGGCATTCGCCCAAAGTATACAGGGAGACAGCACGCCTCCAAAGTATAGGTCGCCTAAGGCCAACATGAGGAAGGCCCAGACGAAGCTCAAAGTCTAAGCGAGAGTCCGGGCAGTGCGCCGCGAACCCTCAGGTCTGCAGTTGAGGTGGCTGAACAAGCTGTCGTGCTTGCGCCGTTTGAGCTTCATAGTGCTTTATGAGAATAATAATTAATAATAATTTGCTTGGTTAATTCAGCTTATAATTCATATCCTGGGCCAACAAACAAGATTTAAATTATTAACAGAGTCATGGGGGTTTTGGGGTTTTGGGGTTTTGGGGG